>NW_004624822.1:3289358-3371063 GCF_000247695.1 Heterocephalus glaber | reverse complement strand
ATATCCTCTTCGATCTCTTTTTTCAGAGTGCTGTAGTTCTCAATGTAGAGGTCTTTTGCTTCCTTCGTTAGATTGATTCCTAGATATTTCATTTTTTTGGATGCTATTGTGAAAGGGATTGTTTCCCTAATTTCACTTTCAGTGAGTCTGTTATTTGTGTACAAGAAGGCTATTGTTTTTTAAGTGTTGACCTTGTATGCAGCTACTCTACTGAATCTGTCAATTAAGTCTAGAAGTCTTTTGGCAGAGTTTTTTTGGGTCTTCTATGTCTATGTAGAGTATCATATTGTTGGCAAATAATGACAGTTTCACTTCTTATTTCCTGTCTTTATTCCTTTTATTTCTTTCTCTTATTTAATTGCTGTGGCTAATGTTTCCAAAACTATATTGAACAGGAGTGGTGATAGTGGACATCCTAGTCTTGTTTCTGATTTTAGTGTGAAGGTTTTCAGTTTTTGATCATTTAGTATGATGTTGGCTGTTGGTTTTTCATAGATAGCCTTTATCAAGTTGAGATAAAGATCCTCTATTCCAATTTTCTGAGGGTTTTTATCAAGAATGAGTGTTGAATTTTATCGAATGCTTTTTCTGCTTCTATTGAGATGATCATATGGTTTTTGTCCTTGACTCTATTAATGTAGCATATGACATTTATTGATTTATGTATGTTGATCCATCCTTGCATCCCTGGGATAAATCTGAGTTGGTCAGGGTGTATGATCTTCTTGATGACCCTCTGTATTCTGTTTGCCAGTATCTTATTGAAGAATTTTGCATCTATGTTCATTAGGGAGATTGGCCTATAGTTCTCTTTTTTGGTTGGGCCTTTCCCTGGTGATCATACTCGTAAGTGAAATAAATTGGACACACATGTTCAAATATTGCATGATTTCTCTGGTATGAGAAACAAAAAGGGTAAATAAGGATCAAAACGTATAACAGATATTGTGAAATAGAAAGAAAATATTCAAATGGGAAGGAGAACAAGGGAGGGGGAGGGGGAAAGGGCAAACAAAAAAATGAGAAAATGAGGAAAAAATGGAAACAAAGCTTTTGTAAATAAGAAGGGGAAGAGGGGTGGAAGGGAGGGAAGGCAATTGGGGAAAAAAAAGAATCAAGATATATCATGTAGATGTCTTTTCCCTAATTTCCTATGATGAATGTTATCACTATGTATATCTAAAATGTATTAATAAATTAATTTTTTTCAAAGGCAAACAGACAGAGAGAGAGAGAGATCTTTCTGTGTCTTATTTATTTCACCTAGCATTATGGTCTCAAGGTGTATTCATTTCCTTAGAAATCACTCAAATTTATCCTTTATGTCTGAGTAGTATTCCACTGTGTATATATACATTTTCTTTATCCACTCATCTGTTGATCAACATATTCATCTTTTCCAAGATTTAACTACTGTGAGTTGTGCTGCTACCAATATGGGTATGCATGTTTCACTGAAACATGATGTCATTAACTCCTTTGGGGAGATATTGAGGAAGGGTCTAGCTGGAGCAAATGAAATTCCTATTTTTAGTTTAAGGCATCTCCATACTGATTTTCCATAGTGGTTGCACTAGTTTACATTCTCACTGACACATTCTCAAATCAATTGAAAATTAATTTTGTGATTGTCTTCTATGACAGATTTCCTTTCTGCAATGTTGAGCATGTGACCAACTGCACAAGTTGTATAACTTGGGTGGTGTTAAGCTGCAGAAGAACTATACCCAGAATAAAGAGCTGATCCGACGTTTCAGGGTTCCTTTCTTGGAGCTCAACTGAGGGACCCTTTGGGAAAGCGTCCTTTAGACAGGGATCCTAACAGCATTTCCTTCCTCCCTATTTCTTTTTTTTTTTTCCCTCCCTATTTCTTGGGCACATGTGTGGGTGTTCATATTTCCTTCCTAGCTTTTGCTCAAGGCAGTGTACTGTATTAAAGTCAGATCCTCTGGGCCATTCAAGTCCTAGTTTTCAGTGGTCATCTAGGAAAAGACGGCAAACTCCAGCAAGGGGCCAAGCACTCCTGCCCAGGGCCTGCAGCCAAATGATGCCTCGGACCTTCCTCAGCCTTTAAAACCCTCAGGCACAATGACAAAAAATGGTTTTGCTCTGGGCACAGGTGGGGAGCATGTAGACCTTTCCAGAAATAATGGACATAGCAGGATCTCAAAGGTGCAGTCCTCTGTCCCACTTCTAGGAACATCATGATCACACTTCGGGGAACAGAACCAAAAGAGCCCCCACACAACTGGAAAACAAGCACAAGCCCTATCTATCCTATGTTGTTCACAGCACAAAGAATTACAAACAGCCTGACTGTCCACCAGCAGTGGACAATGACTCCCTCCACATGAAAGGAAGCTATTAGCCCATTTCAAGTGACCAAGAAGCCCTAGCCTCACAGGCAAGGCTTCAGCAGACCCAGGTGCAGAGTTCGGCTACTCATGAGCTTCATAGCTTAGAAAGTTACTTCACAGCCCTGGGCCGTGGCCCCCAAGGCCAGCTCTGCCTCAGGCTCCTCCTTGGCATTCAGACTTGTCACTGTGCCCCTAGGACTTGTCACTGTGCCCGTGATGACAACCATTCAAGGGAACTTCAGAAATAGGAGCCACAGGATGCTTGCCCATCTGAGGGCCATTCTCAACTGAAGGACTCGGGGCAGGTGGCCTGCATTTCTCACCTGGCCTCCTAGTGTGGGCTTTGACCTGCAGTCCCCAGAGACTACAGGTGAGGTTCAGAACCTAGGTTGGGCTCTGCTCAGGCACAGAGAGACTCTGTAGCCTTGGAGCACCGCTGCACCACACAACCAAACTGATTCATGAAAGCAGGAGCAGATGCCTGCCGAAGTACTTCCTGTGGACTACCCCATGGGGGCTGGTTGTGTACATGCGGGCCTGGGTACCTTCATCATCACCACCACCATTAGCTCCACAATGCACAGACGGAAACAGGCCCCAGGAGGTTGAGCTCCTGCTCAGGCCCCAGGTCAGGCTGGAGGCTAGACCCACCTGACCACGGGCCTGACTGACAAAGCTACACTGAGGGAGCCAGGAGGGCTGTGCTCCTCTGTGGAAGTGGTAAAGCCACCAAGTGCCCACGCCCGGCTCTGGAGGCTGAGAAGGTGGCAAAGGTTTGGCTGCTTTTCCACAGCCTGACAGAGCCCCCGGGCACTCTCATCTCATTACCTGGCCTAGGGGTGGGCCTAGTAGGCGTAGGGTGGTGGCTGAGGGTGGGAAAGGTCTCAGTCATTGAGAGGAGACCTGTCTGAGTTGAGAGATGGTGGTGGTCCAGTACATGACACCCCTAATCCAGGCCACCTAAACCCCAAATTGTCAGAATGAGCTTTCTCAAGGCTCCAGGGTCTCTGTCGTTCTGAGAGCCTGCTAGGCCTGGCCCCTTCCTCTAGCCACCATTTCTTAACCCAGTGTGAGCTTGCAGTCTGGACTCCAGGTATGTAGATCCCCTTCCCTTCCTCCCCTTGGGCCTCTGCATACCCCTTCCCCCAGTACGGTCCTGACTTCCACTCACCTAGCTCACTCCTCCTCCTCCCTTGGCCCCACAAAGGCATCGGCTCCTGGGGAAACCTTCCTCAACTCTGGCCACATCTGGGAACTTCTGTGTATCACCTACTGAGACCTCTACAAACTGACAGTGAGGTAATCTGGGAAAGAGCCATCTCCCCCACTGTGCCTCCGAGCCTTGCTTCCCACTGCGTGCTGAGCCTGGCCTGAGGCTGTGCTCTGTGATGCTTGCTGGTTAAAGAGACACACGTAAGGGACATGTGTGTGGCCTACAGCCAACCTCAGGCAGTCAGATGTGGGCTCTAAGCCCATGTATCTGTGCCAGGGTCCCTGTGCTGGGGCACTTGCATTTGCCCTGCGGACCTTCCTGGTGAAGCTGGTGTGTGTGTGGGGGGTGTTCTGGGGGGAAGAAGCTGCCAAAAACACCTGAGGTTCGGGCCCGCAGTTCTGATACCACATTGAAGCCAGGCTTTTCTCCCTAGCTCTGCTAGGTCTTGTGGTGCAGCCCAGCGTGGAGATTTCCAACTGGTAACATGTGGTTGCTGACCTCTGAGGCCTCCGGGCACCGAATACTTGTGGCTCCTTGAACTTGAGGCTGCTCTCCACTTTGATAGGTCTCCCACTACCTCAGCAGCTATTATGTATAGTAGCTGCCCTCTTCCTATCGTGCCTTGCCCCGTCCCCTGTGTGATGTCATGCTAAGATGGTTGCTCCCACCAAAGAATAAACCCTTCTTCCCAGCATGCCCCTGTTCCCGCCTAGAAAATAACCTAATACTCACTCACCTTCTACCACCTAGTGACATCACTGGCTCCTCCATTCCCTTGTCACTACCTCACTCAACCCCACCTCAGCCCCTACAAACCCCACCCCAGTCTCTATAAAAGACTCTCCCTGCCCCGGCCATATTGCTTTTGTCTCTCCTTTGTTCAGAGGCAGCCTGGCAGATCTATTCCCCTAATAAAGGCTTGTTGTGGCCTGGTCTGGTCTTGGTCTTCAGCCTTTTACCTGACACACTTCCCTGCTGCTGTTTCAAGAGTCTGTCCTTGGGCCCACGGGACCATATGCTCTGTACTTCACCCCCACTCCTGCTGGCCTCTTCCATGGCAATTTCCACCAAAAGCAGAGTGCAAGGTGGGAAAAGCTGGAGTCCTAACGCCAGGGTGGAACCCGGGCCCCAGAGCACAGGGACAGCTCCTCAGGGCTGTCTGCCATTTTTTTCCCTTGCAGACCCATCTTTGGCTTTGGTGTGATCACTCCAGGTGTGGTTAGGAGGTGTGGTGCAGCAAAGATCAGTGTTGAGGGACTGAATTCCCTCAGGTGCCCTTCCAGAGTCCCAGACAGGGTCCAGGGATAAGAGGGTCTCAGGCTGGCCCCTGAGAACAGGGTCCTCTAGACGTAAACTCCCACACTCTGGGCTGTAGTGGGCTCACGTGGGTGAAAGTGGGGACAAAGGACACTCACTAGAGGCTGGTCAAGGAAAGTCAGTGCGATCAGAGCAGCTTACCGCTCCAGTCCTGGCTGGTGTGCAGTAATGCAGCAGCAGGACGAAGTGAGAGAAATGAACCGCTCTTCACTCTCCAAGGTGTTGAAGGCCCTCCTCGCACCAGCACAGCACAGGTGTCAGGGGCTACAATACTGGCAGCCTGTGGCCACAAGCTGTGAAATCACTGCCCGGCAGGTCCCATGCACAGAGCTGCTCTTCTGACCAGCGTCACTCTGTCACAGACGGTAGTGGAAGGAGAGCAAAGGTCCCAGAGGGAGGCACACAGCAGGCACTCAGTAAACACTTGCTGTATGGCTGGTGTATTAGCTACTTTTCTCTTGTAGCTGAGAATACCCAACACCAAAGTCAAAAGGGAAGGGGTTTATTTGGCTTATAGTTCGTAGAGATTTCAGTCCATAATGGGGCAACTCCAGACAGGGATGACAAACAGGCATGGCAGAGCAGAAACAACATGGCGCACACAACAGGCAGCAAAGGTAACGAGAGCAAATGACCTCCATGTCTCCCAGCCCCTTTTATCTTATCCAGGCTACTTAGGGTGGGCAGCACTCACACCCTTAATCCTAGCGCCCCTGAGCCTAGCATTGCATCATGAATCAATTCCAGCTTCATGAACTCTAGATCCAGCCCATGACTACATGAGGCTCTGGCTGGACATCTAGGCCCAAATACCAGCTGGTATATAAAAATGCACTCCCCAGGAGAGGAGGCAGTTTGGAAACTGAGGCACAAGACTGTGGTTTCTTTCAAAAGGCTGTGGCAAGTGCTGCTTAATCCACTCACTTCTGTCTACCCCATGGACACCAGCCTCAGACCAGGCTCCACCATCGTCCTCCCTGGGACCCTTCCCATGGATCCTAGCAGCGTGCCTGCTGCTGTTGTTTCTATTTTTTTGAGACAGAGTCGTGCATAGTCGTGCAGTTCAGGCTGGCCTTAAACTCACTATGTAGCCCAGGCTGGCCTTATGGTGATCCTGCCTCAGCCTCCCACTGCTGGGATTTACCACTGTGCCTGGAAGAATCCCTGCTGCTATTAGACCTTCCCCATACCACCCCTCAACCAGCTCTCCACAGATCCAGGGTGATCTCAGAATGGGGGGGCTGCTGGGAACCACTGGAAGTAGGAAAAGAGAGGCAAGGTTCTGCTTGAACCTCACCAATGTGTCTTCACACACAGCAGATAACTAAAACTGAAAGGCTTCTCCTGACAGTGGTGGCCAGGGGTCTGCATGGGAAAATGCCACACCATACACAACACAGCCTTACCAAGGAGCTGGAATCTCAGTCTGACCCCACTTCCCTCCCCATCACCACCGAGGCCACAGGAAATGCAGAGCACCAAGGACATGTGGCAGGAATACTGTTAACAGAATCCAGTAGGTAAACTACATACAGTTTCTCACAAATTCAAGTGAACAATAAATAAGAGACAGGGAGGAAACCTGCCAATGAGGAGAGAAGAGATGCCCCCTGCCTATCTTAACGGGATCCTGGGAATCTGAACACTGAGTGGATATTTGGGGATGTTAGAATCACTGTCAGATATGACAACAGTCCTATGGTTATATTGTTTAATGGCACTCTTTCAGAAATACATAAGAAAAAAATTGGCAGGAAAAAAATTCAATATTTGGGGTTTGGTTTAAAGTACTCTCAGGTATTAGGGACTCAGACAAAATAGGGTCATCCACAAGTGACACCACGGAAGCCATGTGGATGGAACTTGAAGCTCCCACCTCTGGTTAATTTGGTACGTTTCAAATTTTCCATAATAAAGAGGATTTTATGGTGGTTGTTTGTTTGGAATCCGAAATATCCCTAATAAAAGAGGGAGGGAAAGAAACGGGGGTGGGGGGGGGCAGAGGGCCAGGTCCAGGGCGAGGGATTTCAAACTACTCTGCAGTTGCTCCTGTGTTCTACAAAAGCTTGATTGCCAGCTTCCTCTTCCACAAGCACTTTTAACCAGTTTTCTAAATCTCAGTGAACATATACTCACCTCACTCCCAGAAGTGACAGGATACTGCACAGCCTGTGACCAGAGCCAGCCCATGCACGATCTGTGATTGTCTGTGAAAGATAATTACAGGAGTCAGAGTTCAGAAATTTTTTGAGCCATCTGGCACAGTGACCTTATGTCCCTTGAGTCTTATAAGATAGTAGGTTTCATTTTGTATAGCTTCATCTTCATTATGCAAATTCATTTTCATTGAAATTTCAATCGGCCCATCCGAGATTAAAATTTTACAGAAGAACATCTAGTCCTTGACACTAACAGTCTAAAAATGTTAGGAGCCATTAAGCCCCTGGAGATGCCAAACCGGTGAGCATAGGCAGATTGCCAGAGAGCCCAGGACACAGCTTCACAGGTGCTGTCTGCTGTGTGGACTTCAGTGCTTCCTACAAACAGAGCATGGGTAAGAGAGGAGGAGTCCTGCAAAGCCTGTCTGATTCCCAAAGCCACATGCCTGCACAATCATGCCAGCGCAAGCTGAGCTCCTCCCACAATGCAGCAAGACCCAGGATATGTGCCAAGTGGTGTGTGGGCCAGCTCCTTCTCAGTCTCAGTCAGCCAGACTACTTTCACACCTATGCCCAGGGATGTTTCCCTTTCACACTTCCGGATCAGTCTGACCCTTAGGTTTTAAGGTGAACTGCTAAAAAAACCCACAACTGACTGCTTTTTCATATCAACTGGAAATCACTCTATCACTGAAGTACTGAAATACATTGTGAGGTGGGGCTATGATTTCAGACATCAACCAGCTCCCATGGTTCCTGATTTCCAGAGTGTGCCCTGAAAATGGTATCACTGTTCTCACTGTGATAAGCAAAAAAATGAAAAACAACAACACCCCAACACACAAATGTAAACTTATAAAATAAACTCACACTAGCATGCAACATCGCTTGTATCTGTCTGACATATGCAGTTCTGTGTTCAAGTTCCACTACTTTAGGAAAGGAAGTGGCTGGTGGGCAAGATCCTTGGGCTGCAGTCACAACTCTGCAACCACTCAGCTCTTAGCCTCTCTAGACATCAGTTTCCTCATCTAAAAAACGGAAATAGCTGCCCTTGCCATAGTTGAGTTTTTGTTGTTTTTTTTTTGGTGAAGGCAAAGGGAAGTAGGAACTAATAACACTTCAATGAATTAAAAATGCAAAGCTAATAAAAAAGCACACAGTGACTGTCAAGTTCACAGCCTGGCCTGAGTTCCATCCTCCCTCTCCTACTTGCTTAGCTTATCTCATTTTCTTCTCTGTAAAGTGCAAAATTCGATGCTACAGTGATGACCAACAACAACAGACTGAGTCACATTCACTGACCAGAAAAACACATCGCTGACCCTGCAACATGTGCCCAACACGGTGCTAACTGCGCTACCCCAGAATAGCCAGTGATTTTCCCACAGCCGTATGAGACTTATCCCATCACCTCATTTACAGATGCAGCTTAGAGACAGACAGCCACACTGATGCCTGCTTCCTCTGTGTTCTGGACATTCTGTGAAGCCCCAATATGATAACAAATGAGAAAGCCAACACAAGTACCGAAGGACCAGGACAGGGACCAGAGTCCTGAACGGGACATACAGGTCATGACCTCACAGTTTCACCCTAGGAACTGGAAGGAGTGTCGTGAAGGCTGGGATGCCACCCTGGCACAGGCCAGAGCCTGTGTCCTTTCCTGGGCCAGTCCCTCCAACTGGAACAGAGAGAATGTGTGGAATCTGTGGCCATGCTGGGAACAGCAGGGTGCAAGTCCTGGGTATGGCTGCAGGGTCAAAGTAGGCATTAAAGTTGAGTTGGCCAAGTTCATGCAGCTAGAGAGCAATGCAGGAGCAGGTGGCTCAACCAACTGTTCCTTTCCAGCCCAGCCTGCTGCAGAAGCCCTGGGAGCAGCTGGTATTTGCCAGAAACAGCTGCCTCTTCACAGACAATGAATCTACTGTTGACCAGCCAGGGCCTTGATTAACATTTGCAAAAGGATGAAGTGGAAAATTCCACCTGTGTAAGTGGAGTTGGACCCAGACAAAAGTCAACAACCCTCACAGGATAGTCCTCTCAGGGATGAATCTGGGAGAGCAACAAATGTCTTAGGAACCAGAACAGGATCTGGGGACCATTACTTTCTGGTCCAAGAGTATTTTCCTATTTGTGTCACAGAGCTATTAGGATACTTTGTTTTCATTTTCCTGCCTCCCCTAACCCTAAATCTACATAGCAATTATAAGCCCTTCAGCTTGCTTTCCTGTCTCCTGTTTCTTCTGAGACTCCTAACAGCCCTGCTAGGGAGGCAGAGCTGATGTAAGCCTCATGTTATGGATGGATGGAGAAGCTGAGGCTTCAAGAGATCAAGAGCCCCAAGGAAGGCCAGCAGACGATGAGTCCTGGAGCCCAGAGTCTTACCCCAGGGTGACACAGAGCCTGCCCAGAGCCTGTCCAGAGCCCCACATAGAAAGCAGCCATCCAGGCTCCAGCCAGCCCCCTGCCCTTCACCCACCTGGGCCTGGAGGAAGAAGAGAGAGTTCAAACCAGCTCTCCTAGGTGGACAGGTTTTGGCCAGCCTCAGGAGAAGCCGTATGTTGA
This sequence comes from Heterocephalus glaber, assembly GCF_000247695.1. The sequence continues at coordinate 3,361,449 of NW_004624822.1, read as the reverse complement.
ATTGTTCATTCATATGAACATTTTATGAGAGCCTACCTAAGCCCCCAACATGAACGCACACTGTGCTAGGTGGCTTTCGGAAGCCCAGATGTGCCAAATGGACAACTAGAGGGGGAATGCCAGAGAATTTTCAAAGGTCATTTGTTTGGATTCAATCACCTCATTGCCACTATTTTATGTCACTCACTGTGTTAGCTGCTTTTCTCTCATTGCTGAGACAAATACCAGACCCCCAGAGTTAGAGGGGAAGGGGTTTATTTCGCTTACAGTTCATAGAGGTTTCAGTTCATGATTGCCTGGCTCGGAGGCTGAGGTGGCAAACAAGCATCACAGAGGAGAAACAACATGGCACACACAACGTAGCAAAGGCAACAAGGGGGTTATCAGCATCTTTCTGCCCCTTTTATCTTATTCAGGCTACTTGGGGCAGGCAGCACTCACACCCTAATGCTAGTGACTTAGAGCCTAGCGTGCATCATGAATCAATTCCAGGTTCATGTACTCCAGATCAAGGCTATGACCACATGAGGCTTGGGGGGACCTCTAGACCCCAGCCATAACATTCCACCTGGCCCCCCACCGACTCACGCACATCCCGTTAGGCAGAAGCCATTTAGTCCGTCTCTAAGAGTTGCCAATGTCCTAACAGTTTCAGTGTTGCTGAAAGTCCCAAGTCCAAAGTCTCCTCTGAGGTTTAAGGCAAACTCTTAGCTGCAAGCCCCTGTACAAACAAAAACAAGTTAAACATTTCCAATACTCAATGGCACAAGATAAACATCACCATTCCAAAAAGTACAAACACAGGGATACAAAGAAAAGGGACCAAGGCAAGTCCAAAATCCAGCAGGCCAAACATCCAGCATCCCACAGTGCCACTTCCAGCATCCAAGGCAATCTGCGGCAAGTTGTGAACGCCAAAGGGCTTGGTGGCTCCGTCCCTACAGCACTTCTGGTGGTTGTAGCTCCCATAGCTTCTCTCTGGGGCCAGCTCTGCTCCTTCTTTGCAGTTTTTCTTAGGCAATCCACACTCCTGGCTTCTCCAAACTTCTGGGGTCTCCACTACACCTTCAGCTTCACACTCACAGCTTCACACATTGCCCTCTCAGGGGTACCCTGCCTGGCCTCCCAGGCCTTCTTCTGAAATCTTTTTGCATTCCGCAGGCACCTAAAACCAGCATCATGTGGGTGATGCCAGGGTCTGCTGCCACCTGGGCTGTAGCCAGGCTTCCTTCTCTCTTGGCTGGAGTGCCTGGGGTTGAGCGCCTGGATCGCCAAACACTCTGAACCCAATCCCAAGGAACAAATTCTCTAGGCTGCCACCATTTTGGTACATCTTCCCCAGTCCGCTGCCATTCTGGAACATGGTGCTCTGGGGCTTCCTTCTCAAAGCAAAGTCCTTCACTTTTGCAATTTTGAGGTTGCAGAAGGTGGAATCCTTTTTCTTGTGATTCTCTCAGGCCACCTTTTCTATTCTCCTGTTCCTTCTCAGCAGTCAAGATGTCCTCTGCTCCATCTCTGCAGTCCACAGCTTTACTGGAGCTTCCTTTCCGGCCAAACTCAGAACTTTTTTTTCAGAATTATATTTTATTTCACATTGATAGAAACCATGAAAAACATTTACATTGCCCCACATTACAGCACAACATTTCAATGGAGTATTTCTTGCTATAAATAAGATCTTACTGATTTGTATAACAGAAATAAGTCTACAGTTCTTCAAGGTAAAGCAGAATGACATAGTAAATGATTGCTTAAAAATTTTAAATCCAGATAAACATATGGCTTCATTATAAACATCCTAGTCCATTACCAGATTATTTCCATGATCAATTAGCACCATAAAGATGCATTCTTGTCGGGTATTTGGCTCAGTGGTGCCACCGCCTGCCTTGCAAGTGCAAGGTCCCAAACTCAGAACATTTTAAATCATTCTTCTGGGCCTTTTGCTCTGGATTCTCAACATAGATCTGGCTAAAAGCCCCCAACAGTAGCCATGATACAGCCTCAATATTCGACTGCTTGGAAATTTCTTCTGCAAGATTAATTAGTACACTGCCCCTAATCTCAGTCTCAGGCAAAGTCTCTGGACTCGAACCAAATGCAGACAAACTTTCTGCCAAGCCATAACACACCTGGAGTCCAGCAGCCAAGGCAGTCCCTCTTCCTAGCTGAAACTTCCAGAGCCCGGTCTTTACCAGCCTGCTGGTCTTCTGGGCTCTGACCAGAATTTCCATACAGAACAGTTGAAGGTGCTCTAGTGCTACTTCTGTGGTCAACACCGCCCAATCCTTCCTAACTCTTCCCCTTCCCACAAGCCACTTCCAAAGGTCTTTGAGCCACCTGGTCAGGTAGCATCACAGCAACGACCTCACTTCTCTGGTACCAAGTTTCTGTGTTAGTTACTTTTCTTTTGTTGCTGAGACAAATACCCGACACCCAAAGTTAGAGGGGAAGGGGTTTATTTCGCTTACAATTCGTAGAGGTTTCAGTCCATAATCAGCCGACTCCAAGACAAGGATGATAAACAGGCCTCACAGAGGAAAAACAACATGACACACACAACGTAGCAAAGGCAACAAGGGGGTTACCAGCATCTTTCTGCCCCTTTTATCTTATTCAGGCTACTTGGGGCAGGCAACACTCACCCCCTAATCCTAGTGCCCTTGAGCCTGACGTTGCATCATGAATCAATTCCAGGTTCACGTACTCTAGATCAAGACCTCATGAGGCTTTGGGGGACATCTCGGCCCAAACCATAACACTCACCTTATTGTATTTTATTTATTTATTTATTTTTTGGTACCCCGGATCAAACTCGGATCCTTGTGCTTTTGAGGCAGGCGGCAGAACCACTGAGCTAAAGCCCCAGCCCAACTTACCTTATTTTATAGAAAAGGAAACTGAGGGGCTGGGGATTTAGCTCAGTGGCACCATGCCTGCCTTGTAAGTGAAAGGTCCTGAGTTCCGTCCCTGGTACCGCAAAAAAAGAAGAGGAAAAAAAAAAAGCAAACTGAGGCTCTGAGCAGAGCAGTGGCGTGCCGGCAGTCCACAAGAGCCACCAAGCCCTGCACGGCGGAGTGGCCCTGACTCCAGCCTATCCAGTCGCACCTTGTCGAGCCAAGGCGTCCCCTCAGCACACTGTGTCCCTTCAGCTTCAGACCCGCAGGGTGCACATTCAGGCAACAAGGGCATCTCCCGGAGGGATCCTGTGGCCGGAGTGAGCCAGGCAGGGGGCGCTCTCTGCCCATCTGGAGCTCCAGCTGTGGCTGCAGGGCCCTCATCCTTCCATCGCCCACTTCCCGGCCCTGTCTCCAGAGCGCGGTGGCACCACCCCTCCCACTCCCCAAGGGCCTTGGGCACTGTCATCTCTACGCGTCCGTCATCTCCCACCCAGACTGTGTCTGCAGCCTTCTCTCTCACCCATCAGCCTCTTCCCTTGGAGAAGGAACCTCAGCTGCCCCTTTATTGAAACAACCCCCACCCACCTCACTCGAATTTCTGAGCCCACTTCCTCCTGTCCCATCTGCTCTTGCCAAGGCCAAGCCAAGCCATCTCTGGCCTCTGTGCCCCGGAGACCCCAAGAGCTCTTGTCTTCTGCCTGGTGTTCCTGCTGGGGGCCCTCCCTGTCCCTGTCCCTAGGATGTCTCCTCTCCTCTCCATCACACCAGCCACAGCTGACCCACAGATCTGTTTCCGGGCCTGACCCTGCAGCCCTATTGTCCCAAAGGCCCTGCACTTGGGCCCCAGCTCACCACACCAGGGCCTGCTCTGGCACAGGCTGTGAGGCCAGCATGGCTCGGACACACAGTCAGGGACTTGCTAAGTGAATAACTGCTAGGGAATAGCTGCCGCTTCACTGCTCTCAGAGGGGCCGGCCCCCACCTCCCAGCAGAGACAGCCAGGCGGCTTTTCACAAACTGAAGACTGACTACCACTGAAACATCTGCCACGGTTCCTCGGCACCAGGGGACAAAGTTCACAATCTCCAGCTGGCAGATGAGGCAGTTTGCACTTCTGCAGCAGGCCAGGCACTGGGCCCCTGAACACCTCTCATCCTCAGTCGAGTATCCATGTGCTCTTCTGCACTCTGGTTCCTGGCACATGCCAGGTGTTTGCTGAAGAAGAAGACCACTCTTAGAGCTAGAAATGAACTCCACACCACAGGACTCAAGGCACTTCAAAGAGACTGAGGGACCCAGGGTGGCTGGGCACCAGGCAAGGGTGAGGACACAACCTCACCTGAGTAACCCTCCTTGGTCAGGGGCAGATCAAGCTTCTAGAAACCAACCCTGTGTGGATGTGTGCCAGAGCCCCAGCTGACCTCGAGGCCGGGAACAGGCCCCACTGCATACAGGCCAGAGGCCAGGCTGGTGAAGAGACCCAGCCTGCTGGGTGGGCCAGGCCTGGCTCGAGGTACAGCCTCTGCAGACAGAGCTGCTTGACTCAGTGTAGCCCCCATGGCTGACACAGCCACATGGTCCACACCTCGCTCCTGATGTCTTCTCATGTGTCCAGTGGGGCGATTTCAGCCTAGGAGCCTGAAGTCCTGAATAGATCCAACCCTGCCCTTGCCTAGGAGGAATCTGAAGCAGCAAGGCACCAGTTTTCTGTGACTCCACTGTTAGCCCAACTGCTTGTCAACCTTCCCACAGTCCATTGTATCTCAAAGGATGGTCCCTGGGCCAAGCACCCCCAAATAAAATGGGGGTGTTAAATGCAGATCCCAGAGCCAGCCCAGCCCTGAAGTCTTAATATTACAGACATCCAAGTCAGACAGAAATTAATATAGTCATAGAAGGATCAGGGCCTCAAGGAAGTCAGGATAAAAAATACAGATAGCAGAATTGTGGCTGAGGCAAATGCGAAGAGAGCCTGCCCTCAGGATGCAGAAGCGGTAACCAGGCCTGTGAGCCTCGCTAGGGATAAACAACAGCTTGAGATTATACCAGATTAGCATCACCTGGTCCAGTGGGCGCAGCTAGGCACCAGCCGCATGGGCAGGTAACTAGAACATCCAGGCCCATTTGCCTCTCTCTTCCCAAAAACCATGTACTCTTGCTGTGTGACTCTTTTCCCTATCGGATCAGCGTTAGGTAAGCCACTGTACTTGTAACCCTACAGATAGCAGTCTGACTACCAGTGAAACATCTGCCACGGTTCCTCAGCACAAAGTGCTATCCTTGCACCCACGTTGGGATTTTGCTGTATAAATTACCCCTGACAGAGGGGCTCGGCAGCCACCCACTTGGGGCCCCGCCTGGAAATCCAAGAGCTATTCTCCCCTTTATTTCAAATACAATTCTCCTAACTTCCTTGGTTCCTGACTTCATTCCTCCATGTTGAGAGACGACAAACTCGGCACATCTGACATCCAACAGGTTAGCAGTTATAGTTTACCTTTATCACTAATCTCATTTAGGTAGTAGCGCTGAGACACTGAGCACAGCGAAATTTGGGGACGGCAGTAATGAGATTTCAGATTTTGGAGCCCCAAGTGTCACAGGCAGACCTCATTTTTTGGACTTGCAGTTTACCAGAAACCCCGAGGGGCCGGTAGCGGCGAATCCTATCACTGTTTTTACATAACTCAGTTCCTGCTGAAAAGGAACGCCACCAAAGTCAGGGAGGCTTCCGTGACTGCGTCCACCTTTCCTTTCCTTTCTGGGGCTCAGCCCAAAAGGCCCCGGGGTGCCCCGACACAGCAAGGCCCTGGCCAGCGTGGGGCTGTGCGAGGGCTTGGCGGGGTGCGGGCGTTCCTGCTACTCACCCTCTGCAGCTTGGCCCTGGGGCCAGGACCCGGACCGGCCGCCCCTGCCAAGTAGGAGCGCACGGTGCCCCAGCCCCCGGCAGGACTGAGCCTTAACCGGCCGCGGGCCGCGCGCTCTCCAGTCCGGAAGGGTCCCTCGGGCCGCTGGGTTGGGTCGGCTCCGGCCCGGGTCTCAGCGCCAGGAGGGCCGGTGGGGCTGGGGCGGGGCGCGCGCCCCCGGAACTCCGCACCCTCGAGTGCACGGGGCTGGCGCTCTGCTAGCGGAGGGCGCATATGGCTGGAGCCAGACCCAGGCCCAAGCCCCGGCAAGTGCAACTGTGGGCGCGGCGAAGTCAGCTGCCCGAGGGAGGGGCCAGCGGTCTGGCCCGTCCGTGCTGCGGCTCGGGCGTGCTGGGGGGCGGAGTCCCGAGGGGCTGCCCCGGATAAAAGCTCGGCAGGCAGGCGGCCAGCCTGAGCCCCGCGCTGGTGGGCGGTGGCTCCGCAATGTCACTCGTGCTGCTGAGCCTGGCCGCGCTGTGCAGGACCGTCTTGCCTGGAGAGCCGGTAAGCCCTCGCCCGCACCCCTGTCCCCAGGTGCGTCCCTCGAGCCCCGACCCGGGCTGCATCCCATCTGCCAGCCCACGCCTCTGCGAGGGGACCTGTCAGCACCCCGGGGTCGAGCGATGAGCTTCAAATCTCCATGGGACCGTCGTCCCCGCCTGGCCGGGTCGGGCTGCTTGGTCTGGGGGCGTGGGAATCAGACAGACTTGGTTGTGAAGGTACCCTGCCTGGGCTCTGTTTCTCTACTTTTGCGGGTTGGAGATGGAACCCAGGGTCTCGCCCTTGATAGGCACTGAGTTACATCCGCAGCTCTTGATTCAGCCATTTATGCTCACCCAGCCTCCGCGTCTCATCGGTAATAAGGGCAGCACCTAGCTCACCCAGGTCTCCTGACAACCGCACGGCCTGCGAAGAGCCTCCCCTAGCGAGATGAGTAGTGCTCATTACTGCTCGCCCTCTGCCCACCTGTTGGGGTACACGGACTCTTGCTCCGTTACCATTTGCCTGCTTTTGTTTTGCTTTCCTCCATGTTGATTCGTGAAGGTAGATTTCCTTTCTTCCTCAGGGCTTTGAGTGATTAAAGGAATCTTCTGGATCACTAAAGAGGAAAAAGCTCACCCCCAAAGCAGGCCTGAAAACCAGTCCCTGCCTTATCATAACATAAGACATAAAAGCATGGTGGTTACTTATCGATGGTTATGGAGAGTCAAGCCCCACCCAGCCTGTCCTGATGCCTTCAGCGACCGTCCCTCTTTTCTGAAGACCCCTTGGTTTTTCCACTGGAGGAAGAATTAATTAGTTGTCTTTGTGGTAGTCGCTGTAAGGCCAGAAGTTTAAACTCTGTCCAAATTTAGAGCTGTTGCTTCTTTCTCAAACTTGTCTCACCCTCTTTCTCAAGAAATCAGCTCCCAAGAGGGCAGCTTGTTTAAAAACAATGTCTGATGATATCCCTTCCAAGCTTACTTTCCAAAGACAAACGGGTAACTAACGGATGACTTCACCGCACCCCACCTTACTCAAATCATTAAAAGTCTCACCTTCTCTCTCACAAGGTGTTTGGAAATGTGGTGGCTTGGCAAGATAAGATTCCAGAGCTGGTGGATTTATTACATGGAGTCCTGCCTGCTGCCTGAAAGTTAAAGAGTTTACGTTCAGTGTCTGATTTCAAAATCAAAGTACTAAAATTTTTTTCTTATGAGAAGACCTGAGCAAGTAACTTCAAAGAATTTAGTATTAGTCTTTCTTAGGCATGGATGAAATGTGAAAGAACCTGGAGGAGGTGCTGTGGACGACGTTCATTGCTTTCCTCTATTGCTCTTCTCTTACATAGCCAATCCTTAGCCTGGAGAAACTCAGTAAATGCTGCAGACTTTCTGAAAACTGGCAGCTAAACATTGAAGTGTGAAGGGACCTCCTGAGAGTCCAATTCACCTCTGGCTTATAGCAGGGAAGGCTGCCCAGAAAGCCCTGGTCTTCAAGTGAGGGGATCAGCTGGCTGGAGATCAGGCATATTGATGGCTAATCTGTGGTCCACTGTGGCCTACAGGGGGCCATAGTTTTCCCTAAACTGTGAAACAGAACCAACTCATTTTTTCTTTGAAAGTTTGTCATTTGTGTGTGTACCTAAGGGAAAAAATGGTGTTTTATCTAATTTGATCAATTAGATAAAAGACTGTGGCTTCCTAGCTTCAACATGACATTTGGTTTCTTTCTTTCCTGCAGACTGTTCAGTGTGGCTCTGAAACCGGTAGGTGCCTTAGGGAGCAAATATCTGGGGCATTACATGGAAAGCACAGTTGGACTAAGAGGCCTGAGTCCAGTACTAGGTCATCAGACCAGGCACAAGGAGAACCACTGCTTTCACTGATGTGGTCGATGTTCTCAAGACAGAACTCTGGGGAAACAGGGATGGGTCTGAAATGGCATCTTGGCCAGTCCAGGGAGCACAGGCAGGGTGGGACTCACCATGAGGGGGGAAATCAGTGTCTGTCACTGCAGAGGGAGACGGAGAGCTGTGGGAAGGAGTCACGTACACTTGGGTCGAGGAAGCCGATGCTTTAAAGAATAGGTGCTTGAGATGGTAGCATTCAAAGAAAGGGTGGGTTTCTGCCTAGGAAATGTGAATACGGAGGGAGAGCTGGAGGAGAAACAGGCATCCACAAAGGCTAAGAGGTGGGAAAGGGGGCTATTATGGGCCAGCAGACTGGAGGGAAAGCAGGCTGACCCCCAAAACAGGAGAAATACACCAAACACACACACCCCTAGAGTGCATGTGTACCCCTAGAGTGATCCCAAATGCTCCATAGTTTGGGGGCCAAGGCTGAGAACATTTAGTTGAGCACCACCTCAGCTACAAATGAAACAACACCCTGAAATGTAGTCGACCCCGTCCTCGGGTCCCTGTTCGGGTTGCCAACGGCAGGGGACTCTGGGTCCTGAGCCCCCACTGGGGTGCTACCTGTAAGCCTACTCACCTGGCTGGCCTTACTCCAGGACTTAGACCCACTATTTGCTCCTCCCTGACCAGTGGGCTAACGGGGATGAATGACAAAGAGACGTGTAGTCAGCTTAACAGGCGGACAGGCAGAGGAGCCTCCAGCATTCGGCTCACCTCGCTTTTATTCACCCAGACACAGGCACAAGCGATCAAAGTAACACAACTTAACCTCAGCTATCTTAACTTTTCCCTAACATGCAGTCACCTTTGAGTGCAGCCTTTCTGCTTTGTGCTCCCAGAGGGGGCCAATTAGGTCTCAATTCTCTGGTCCTCTACACTGAAACGTTTGGCCTGCTATAGCAGGAAGATGTCATCTGTGGTGATTTGGGGATGGGGCAGTGTGGATCACTTGGAGGGATGGCCCCAGACTGGCCTGCAAGGGGAGTGTCATGGGAACTCTTGCCTTTTCCCAGGGCCATCTCCAGAATGGCTGGTCCAGCATCCTCTGACCCCAGGAGACTTAAGGGAACTCCGAGTGGAACTTGTTAAAACCAGGGCTGCAACAGAGGACTATTCAGTTCTGATGAACATAAGCTGGGTACTCCGGGCAGATGGTAAGTTTGCATCAATCAAAGGCCTCAAGTGTCTACTGAACCAGAAGTGCTATATGGCCCAGTAACTGTACCCTAGGCATGCCCAACCAAAATCTATACATGCGTGCACTGAAAGCCACACACTAGGACATTCACAGCAGCACTATTCATAACAGCCAAAATCACCCAAATGCCCAACAGCAGAATCACAAAATTGAATCCAATACAGCAAGAGGAATGAGCAATCTGTAACCACACACAATATAGATATCAAACATAAGAAGCCAGATTCTGGAGTTCAAAGATGTGTGTCCAAATGCCTTCCTACACTGGCACATGCCATGTGATTCCTTTACAGAAACGGCAAAATTAATCTGGTGTTGGAAGTTGGGCTGATTACTCCAGGGGTGGGAGTGACTGAGGGGTACTCCTGGGGTTTCTTGACTTGTACTGGTTGATGAATGTGCAAACACATTAAGCAGTACACTGCTGGTCTGTGTACATTCTTGTATGTGATATATTTCATGGAAAAAGATAAGGTAAGGCCAGAGTTGATTCCCTCAATTTAGGAAAAGCACTGCTTTAGGAAAGTTGCTACTTCCAGATAATATGAAAGCCCTGGGATTTCCCCCAGATTATTCTGCAAGGCAATTTGTGGGTTGTTATGATGAGCTAATCCTGGGATCCTGATGCCCATGTTTGTGGTTTCCATCTGCAAAATTCAGTTAAATTTGACCCAGTCAAGAATCCTCGAGTGCCAGGCACAGAGGTGAGTTGGCTAGTCCATCAGTAGGGTCTTCAGAGGGTTGGAGAGACAGATGCAGGCGGCATTAAGGGAAGCCCTGAAGGGAACTGTGCTCCACGTGCGAGGCTGGGGCAGAGAGGACCAGGAGAGGAGCCCTCCTGAGACTCCCGTGAGATGATGCGATAAAGCGCTGGTCCCATCCCTGGCAGAGGGAGCTCTGTTGGTTGTTAGAAGGTGTGGGTTAAAGGAGTAAGATTTGGGAGAGGCCGGAACTGGAAGGAAAGGATTTTCCAGGAAGAAGAACTGTCATGGATGAAGAAGCAGTCAGCACAGCCACGGTTTGGTGATGACTCTTTTGGCGGGTCCTTGTGGCATTCCCAAAGTAGGCCTGTTACTCTCGACACCCATGTTACTGCAGGTGTGGCACAAATCACAGGCATTCTGAGAAATTCAGCCTGACCCGTGAGGAAGATCTTAGGCTTGGGAATTTGAATCCTCATCTGCTGCAGTTGGGCTTTGTAAGGATGGACAGAGCTCCTTGAAACTCCCTAACCTCACTCACTTCATCTGCACACTGGGGATGACAGTGCCTCCTGTTCAGTGCCGTTGTGAATGTGAACTGAGATGAAGCATGTAAAGTACATCTGATCAGCCGCAGAACAGGGGCTAAGTAAACAGCTGCCCTCTTACTGTCTCTGCAGCCAGCATCCGCTTGTTGAAGGCCACCAAGATCTGTGTGACAGGCAAAAGCAACTTTCAGTGGTACAGCTGTGTGAGGTGCAACTACACAGAGGCCTTCCAGTGGCAGACCAGACCCTCGGGTGGGAAAGTAAGTACTATGAGGCACGTGGCAGTCACCGAAGACCGGGTCTTCTGGGGAGCATGAAGCATGTGCTGCACAAACAGGCTGGTGAGCGGCTGCGATGCAGAGCAGAGTGCCTAGTTCACATTCCAGTTCCGGTTACTTCTGTGACCTATGCTTCGCCAGGCATCAGTGTTCCCATCAGGAAAGTAAGGGAAGTGGAACTTAATTTTATATCCTAGCTCTAAAATTCTTCTCTGATTCTGCGAGTTACCCCAGCAAATTATGAGGAGCCCATTCCCCAAGTAGACAATGGCTTGAGAACTAAGGTTCAGCAGTAGGACAAGGAATGAAATTTCAGATGAAAAGGGCAGCACCCAGCAGGGCTGTTGCCACACTGTGCAGTGTGTTGGGAACTCGGGTGCCTCACTTTGCCTTTCAGTGGACGTTCTCCTACGTGGGCTTTCCTGTGGCACTGAGCACACTCTATTTCATCGGGGCCCACAATATCCCCAATGCAAACATGAATGAGGACAGCCCTTCTTTGTCTGTGAACTTCACCTCACCAGGTAAACCACCTCTGCTCTTTGGTTATTCTCTGTCTTGCTAGGACACCTGTTTGGGGGTCTGTGCTTTGACTCGCAAGTCAGGAAACCCTAGACAAGGCTTTGACCTTGCAAGGTCTCAGTTTCCTCATCTGTAATATGGACACAGCAGCAACAGTGCCTTCCAGAGCAGAGAGGGTTAAATCAAGGAGAATGTAGGCAAAGCACATTCCAGTGTGTCAGGCACTGTGCTGAGCACTTGACACTCATTGTCCCTCACCAGCCTGAGGGTAAGATAGCCCCATCTTACAGGTGAAGAAACTGAAAGGTTAAGTCACCTGCCCTGGGTTGTACACAAAGGAGAAGGAAAGCTGACATTCAAACTCTGTGTGTGTGTGTGTGTGTGTGTGTGTGTGTTTGTGTGTGTGCATGTGTGCACACGCATATGGTTTCTTTGGTGCTGGGGACTGAACCCAGAGCCTCACACATGCAAGGCAAGTGCTCTACCCCTATACCACATCTCCAGTACCTCTCTGGTCCTTCTTGATCAATGCACTTGGGAAATCCAGGGGGTTTTTGGTGCTACACCATTTACACAGTAATTGCTAGCTTTCTGGATGAGACTAAACCTCATTTTTCCTTTTTTGTGGTGCTGAGGATTGAACACATGGCCTTATGCATGCTACACAAGCATTCTACCACTGAGCTGCACCCCCAGCCCCAGCCCTCTCATTTTGTTTTTAAATAGGCTTTTTCAGGTTTTTTGGTAATCACTTTAGATTTACAGAAAGACTGCAAAGATACTATAAAGAGTTTTCACCTCATACCAATTTCTCTCATTGTTACTGATCATACAGTATCAAGTGTACATTTGTCAAAACTAGGAAATCAACATTTGCTCACTGCTACTAACTCCAGATTTTATTTGTATTTTACTTTTTTATTAATATCTTCTTTTTTGTCTAGTTACATTTAGTCCCTTGTCTCCTTAATCTTATCTGGTAACAGTTTCTTCTTCTTTATTTTTCATGACCTTGATAGTCTTAAGTTCAACCAGGCATCCTGTGGAATGACCCCAATTTGGGTTTGTCTGGTGTTTATCTCATTATTAGACCAGGGCTATGGGTTTGGGGGAAGGATCCTGCAGGGATGTTGTGCCTTTCTCATTGCATCCTATCAGACGGGTAAGGTCACCGGTGAGGGTGCCTTCATCCCTTGGTTAGCATGCTGCCTGCTGGGCTTCCGGGTAGGTTAAGCCTCATGTCCGTAAGGGGTAGAATCTATATATTATCAAACTTCACTTTTAAAGGATAATGGGCTTTTGGGTGTTCTCTTGGTAATCACTGATTCTGTTTTATAAAGGTAGTACTTAGACTCTGGTTACCATTCCACAGCAGATGATTTTGTTTAACAGTAAAATTTTACTATAAATGGTACCCTATTTAGATTTCTATCCCCCATCTGGACTGTTTTGGCAATTTGTTAATTGGGTGGGATGTGTGTGTTTATGCATGCTTTTGTCCTTGTTGACAAGGGAGTAGAAGAGAGATAACCCTTGTCAAAAGTGTAAAAGCTTTCACTCAAACTTCCAGGCTGCCTAGACCACATAATGAAATACAAGAAAAAGTGCCTCGAGGCAGGTAAGTAAATATAGCACTTTGCCTTTGTTGTTTAAAGATGCCAGTTTTATCCATCTTTTCTTTTCTTTTTTTTTTTTTTGTACTGGGACCCTTCCCACTAAGCTACATTTCCAGCCCATTTTATTTTTTAATTTGAGACAGGGTCTTGCTCAGTTCCCAGGCTGGGCTCAAACTTGCTATCCCCCTGCTTCAGCCTCTCAGAGTGCTGGGATTGCAGGCATGCACCGCCATACCCAGCTCTATCCATCCTTTGATAGATGAGGAGACTGAGGCTTCAAGTGAGGAATTGTGCATCCAAGGTGCCCAGTACCCAGGCAGAAGCACCAGGGCTCCCAGTCCCTGGCTGTCACTTTGCTCACTGTGGCAAGTGGCCCTGTCCAGTGAAGGACAGACTAGCAAGTTTATGTAGCGGGGCTACATGAGACCACCCCTAACCCCCTGGTTAAACTATTTAACATTTCAGCTCAAACTACACTCATAGTTGTGCCAATCAAAGGCCTTTCCTGATTGTATGGAAGTTCTCTGAGCCTTTCACCTGCTTACTGGTACCTCTGGCCTGTGGTTATGGGAATCTTCTCTTTTGATTAGCAAGCGTTCAGGGTGGGAGTTAGTCTAAGTAATGACCTAGAAGCATGTTCTCAACCTGTGCCCTTAAAGAGGGTCACCTCTCCCATGCGAGATGGTTAGAATCCTAACCCTGCCCTTTGACTTGTGAAATTGCCCATTTAAGATAATTATCCCAGTGCCCAATTTCCAAAGGGTTTTATGTACATTTCTGGGCAATATAGTCTTGGGGTGCTAATAAGGCTAGTTGTATTTGGGGGATTGGTCCTGATCTTTTAGGGACTCTTTACCCTACATACCCTGTTGCAGAGCTACATATGCTGTTCTTATTAGAGACAGACATGGAGTACAGGGCTTCCTCTCCCGAGAGAGGGAGCTGTAGGAGGATGGAAGCACTGGGGTATGAGGTTTGAAGGCCTAGAAATCCTTCCTAGGATGTACTTATGAAGATACTTCCGAGGCAGGGCCTGTATTGGTCTCCTCTGTGGGGAAGATACTTTATGCTATTATATATCATGTTCCTGGAAATTAAGCTAGTCCTTATTTGCAAGTCACATCAATGAAACAAAGGGCTTTCTTCTAACAGAATTGACCTATCAGAGTATCCTCTGAACTGTGAGGCATTTCCTTCCTTCTTTGCATTCGTAAAGCTGGCAGAATGCTGTCATGGATGAAGCTCCTAGAATCCAAAATGTTCTAATGGTTGTAGTCTTGATCCTACATTCACTTCTACCATAATCTGACATGTCTCCTAATCTGTAGCTCCTTCTCACATTCTGGGAGGAGAAAGTACTGGCCCTACTTCTTAATTTAGATTACAGGTTAAGAATAAAAGTATTAAAATCTGATCCATCTCCAACCATCCTCAGCTCAGGGAAGCTATTTTTAGCAAAGCAGTGGTAAGGAGGAGGGGTCCCTAAACTTACTTGGGCAGCAGGTACTTTGAATCTGGGAGCAGTGCTACAAAGTGCACTGTGTATGTCAGGGAGACGCGGGAGGTTGATCACCTTTACTGGGCTCCACCCCTCTTCCTCAGTCTCCTCCATCCTCCTATCTCTTTCACTGTCCCCTCACCTCTGCTCCTACCTGTTTCCTTTCAGTTCCTTAATCTCTCAAACCCAGTTTCTTTGTCCTGTCTTCTTGTCCTTCGATCTATCTCAGACCCCACTTTTTCCTTTATTTTATGCCGTAGTCTTCTCTTCCTCTCAATTTTTCCTTCTTTTTCTTCAACCGGCTGTAATTATTACTGTATGGTAATTTCCCTCCATGGAGCATTTCTTATAACTGTTGACATAATTAAATTTCATCCTTACTGTTAAGCCCTCTCTTGGTCCTCACTTTTTTTTTGTTGTTAAATTCTTTTATTGGTACATTGTAGGTATACAACACAATTACATTTCTCATTGGGAATTGTACCTTTACATGATGCATCTTGGTTCGTATTTTTTCCCCATTCCTAGCCCTCCCTTCACCCCCTCCACCCTTCCCTATTTACAAAGACTTTATTTCCATTTTTTCCATTTCTCAGCATTTTTCCTTTCCCTTCTTTCCTTTCCCCTGCCCCTGCCCCTCCCACTATCCCTACCCCTTTGGACCTTTTCTTTCTATTTTACATTATCCATTATTCATTCTAATCATTGGTACAATTTAGGTATACAATATAATGACATTCATCATTGGAAATTTGCACCTTTACATAATCTCTCTTGGTTCTTATTTTTCACCCTTGCCCAGCCCTCCCTTCAACCTCTCCATTCCTCCCTATTTACAAAGATTTTGTTCCTATTTTTCCATTTTCTCATATTAATCCCATTCCCTTCTGTCCTTTCCCCTACCCCTCCCATTTCCCCTTCCCCTTTGCCCCTTTTCTTCCTATTTCACATTACCTATTATACATTTAGTCCTTATTTACACTTTCAGTTTCTCACACCAGAGAAACTATTCAGTATTTATTCATGTGTGTCCTATTTATTTCACTTAAGAGTATCGCCTCAATGTGCATCCACTTAGCTATAAATGTCTCTAATTTCTCATTTTTTATGGCTGAGTAGTACTCCATTTTATAAAAAAAACCCCACATTTTCTTTATCCAGTCTCCAGTTGATGGGTATTTGGGCTGTTTCCAAGTTTTAGCTATCACAAACTGTGCTGCTATGAACATGGGCGCACATACCTCCCGGGTTTCCCTGACATGGTCACAGATTTTGTAAGGAAAGGCTTATGTCCTAGGAAGTCTCTTCTTGAGACTTCGTAAGTCTCAGATTTCAGGGATGATGAGTAGGAAAAGTTGGCAGGAAAGTACAAAACTCATAATTTGGCTAGTCTGGCTGTAAGAACTTTTCAGTGTCGAGTGGATAAGGCATAGGTTTTGCTCCTTTTCTAGTCACTATTGCTGTCTTCCCCCCACCCCATGTTGGCAATGGTTATTTGCAGTTTAAAACAATGGATTATCCATTGTCTTCCTCGAGAATATTGTGATTTAAGTGTGGAATTTAAGTGCATTGCAATTACATTAACAATCGACTTTGTGGATTAACTGTTGTGCTTTGCAGCGATTAAAGTGTTCATTTAATTTTTAACATTAAAAAAAAAGTGCACTGTGTAGTAGAGTCCCTTGCTCTTGGATGTATGCCTGAGAACTTGGATTGTTTTTGTAAAACCTCTTTGGGGACTTATAAGGGGACTTAAATGAAGGAAAAGTTATCAAGTTCATCCACAAGGTTCTCTCTTACTTCATAGGAAGTCTGTGGGATCCCAACATCACTGCTTGTAAGAAGAATGAGAGGATGGTCGAAGTGAATTTTACAACCAGCCCCCTTGGAAACAGATACATGGTTCTTATCCAACATGACATTATAATTGGGTTTTCTAAGGTGCCAGAGGTACTTTTCCACTTCATTCTTGTATCTTCAACCTCCAGCTTTATTACTTTGTTGAAGGAAAAAGTGGACACTTTAGGGTTCTCTGAATAGGCTCTGCTGAGAGAACACGGAACCATGTGTCATCCAAATGTACCAGGCTAGTTTGATTAATTCAACAGCTAGAAACAAATTCCTATGGGCACCCTAGGATATATATCATTATGAATCTAAAACCAACGGAAGTTGGTTTCCACTTTAAAGTAGACATTTCAGAAGTATGAAATGAACCTTTATTCACATATAGTCTAGTGAACTGAAAGTCAGCTTGGAAAGAGTGGCTTCTCCATTATCAGTAGTCATTTATATGACTTGTAATTCTTCATTCTATCTCACTCATTTACAGAACAAACTAACAAGAACTTCTGTAGTCATTCTGGTGACGGGGGAAAGTGAAGGTGCTACGGTTCAGGTAAGTTTATCAAAGTGCTTTGGGGAGGGGAGGGACACTGGAAGATTGTTCCACCATTAAATGCTTTTGGTGAGTCCTTTTACAGGTGAATTAGTTCTCTCAAGTTCACTTTTGGTAACAGTCCTGTATGCTGCACTCTTTGTGTTGGTGAGATCACGAAGCTGACCTTGCAGCCATGGTACTTTCTTCTTAGATTAGTGGCAACTGACCTTCCAAAGTGCTTTTCTTTCCACTTTCTGTCACAGACCCTCACAACAATTCTGAGGTAGAAGAACCATTTTATTTCCCCAAGCCCAGTTCTAACTACAAAATGAAGTTGCAAAGATCTGAAGTTGAAAGGTTTGGGTGCCAGAGCAGTGTATGAAATTTGGAGAGCAACTGCCTGTCCTGTCGGCATCAGCTGACTCAGGTGGAAACAGAAGTTGGACCAATAGATGCTCTCAGGTGTCCTGCAACTGTTGAGTTTACAGTGTGGGGACACAGAGGAACCCAGTGGGACTCAGCCGTACCAAAGAGTAAGGAGTTTCTGTTTTTCCTTCCTGGAACATAAAGTGCTCAGACGGGCCAAAGGGAGCAGACCCTGCACATACATTATCAATGCCTCTTCCAGGGAACCACAGACTCCCAGTGCCAGGGACCTGCCTGTCATAAAGCCCCAACTGAAGTCAATAAGAGCCCTACAATTCTGTAGCCATGGAGGAAATATTTGCATACATGTTAGGATATAACCCAGTTCTTCTAGATAAGGAAACCAGCATGTTAGAAACACGCACAAAGCTGGGGTTCACAATCCTGGAGTCTTGGAAGGTATTTCAGTCTTGGATCACTGAGTTGGATCTTTAGGGCTTTGTTCCACAAATGTAACCAAAGGAAAAATGTCCATGAAAGTGCTTCGAGGAGGCTGTGGTGGAAGGAGGAATACTGTTGAGATGTTTTCTGAATCACTGTGAAATTTTTGAGCCTCTCCTTTTTCCTCAGTTGATTCCATATTTCCATTCGTGTGGCAATGACTGCATCCGACGCAAAGGAACTGTGGTGCTTTGCCCACAGACAGGTGTCCCCTTCCCTCCAAATACAAGTAAGTGCTGTCATTACCACAGGATGATCAAAGAGGTTCAGAACATGATAATCTGTCTGTCCCCATTCAGTATGTAACAAGGTGTGTCTAGGGGCAGTGTGAGGGGTTCCTACCTGTGTACACTGAATTAGCATGCACAGAAAGATGCCAGTGCTATCCCAGAGAACTCATAATCGAAGAACAAAACATTTATTTATAAAACCACTCCTGGTCCTTTATGAAAGCAGGATATATATAGACAGGAAAAATTAAACAGTACAGAATAGATGTTGAAAGCACTCCAAGGAGCTGCTGAGAAGTCAGCAGACTGAGTCAGAGGGAGCATGTACTCCACTGCATTCTGATCCTCAGCAGCACAGGCCTAGCTGTTACCGTACATGTGGTCACATGCCAGCATTTGGGTAGCAAATCAGGAATACTGGCACCAAGAGACTCCCCACTAGTGCCTGAGAGTGGCATGCTTTGGAAAATGTCACTAGATTTGGACATGTGTCATTTCTTATAGATGAAGAAATAAAATGTTTCCAGAAGTAGCCTAGGGTTGGGAGTCAAAAGATAGGAGGTATTATTCTTAAGAATCTCAGTAGGGCCAGGGTCTTAGCTCAGTGGTTCCGCCACCTGCCTTGCAAACACAAAGTCCCAAGTTCGATCCCTGGTACCAAAATAAAAAAAAAAAAGAATGTCAGCTAAACAAATTGAAGGCATCTGGGTACCTAACAATCCTAACTGCTGTGTAGACCCAGTGCCTTTACTGAGTCCTGAGCATGCTGGTGTGCCTGAGCCTGCCTGATCCTCAATGTTCCTGTGAAGGAAAGGCACATTTCTCACATCAGTCTAATAAAACTGCTTTCAAAAGGCCATCTATGCATACTGTGCATACAATAAAATGCACTCAGAATGACAGTGATTCCTCAATGAACCGAGAACAAGAAACCAAATGTAAACTCTGGTTCCACAGTGAATGCTTATGTAAGGAGTCAAAGATCAAAGAGATCTTGTGGGGGCCGAGGATTTAGCTCAGTGGTTTCGCTGCCTGCTACGCAAGCGCAAGGACCTGAGTTCGATCCCCGGTACCAAAAAAAAAGAGATCTTAGAGGACAACTCGCTGGGTCTCCTCTATCCTGTGAGAACCAAGTAAGAGACCTAGACACCACAGAAAAACTCACTGATCAGTACACTCCTTAAAGATCTGACCCTTATTCTACAGGGATCTAAGTTCTACAAAATATAGAGTAAAGGTCTTAAATTTTCTTTTTTTTTTGGTACCGGGGAACGAACTCAGGACATTGTGCTTGCAAGGCAGGCAGTGGAAACACTGAGCTAAATCCCTGGCCCCAAAGTCTTAATTTTCAAATAGATAGATACGTAAAAAAAAGAAAACTACAAGGCAGGAGTATTGCTGCAAGTTTGAGGCCAGTCTAGGCTACATAGCAAGATCCTGTCTCAAAAAACAAAAATTTTAAAAAACGAAAAGAAAAGAAAAGAAATAGATAAATGTGGTTTTGTTTTGTTGAAGGTGAATAAGCCTTGTTTTTTTTTTTAGACAGAAGCATGCTGGGAGGCTGGCTAGCTCTCCTTTCACTGCTAGTGGTCTCGTGGATGCTGGCAGTTGGGATCTACCTAATATGGAGACGTGGTAAGGGTTATAATATTTTAAAGATATCCAAATAAGGAAATCACTGTGTGTGTGTGTGCATGCGCACACGCATGTGTGCACACACACGCTGAGGATGGAACCCAGGGCCTCATGCATGTTAGACAAGTGCTTTATCAGAGATACACCTCAAACTCCACATTTTGAGCATTTTATTTATTTATTTTTTGGAACCGGGGATCAAACTTGGATCCCTGCGCTTGCGCAGCAGGCGGCGAAACCAGAGCTAAATCCCTGGCCCCTGAGCATTTTATTTTTATTGTTTTTTTTGGGTTTTTTTGGTACTGGGGATCGAACTTGGGACCTTTCGCTTGCAGGGCAGGCAGTGGAACCACTGAGCTAAATCCCCGGCCCCTGAGCATTTTAAAAGGAAGAGAGGCAATCCCATATTGGCATTTCCCAGGATTAAGACAGCATTTACCTAGTACCTTAACATGCTGCTACAAAGCCTGGTGTGGTAATAACTACATCACATCTGCCAGCTTAAAGCAGGGTGAGGTCTTGCAGATCTGGGAACTACTTACCATCTGTTTTATTTTTACTATGTGGTGCTCTACAAGTATGAAACAGGTAAAAGATGGCTAATCACATTTCACCTGTGATACTCTATTAGTTATTTTTTAAAAGTAGCTCTAAGACATTAGAACAACATTCGCTTAAATTCATACACTCTGAAAGGTCACTGCCAACTCTACAACACTGATCATCTGGATATAGAAATCAGGGTAACTCACTGAGCATGGTGGTGCACTCCTGAGCCGAGCCTGGGCAATGCAGTGAGTTAACGAGACCCTGTCTCAAAAAATAAGAAGGTCTGGGTCTGGGTATGAAGCTCAGGGTGAAGGTCCTGGGTTCAATTCCCATTACCTCCCCCAAAGGAATAACAGACAAAAATCAGGGTATATACGTAGCTAGTGGCAGATCCATTAAAGACTGCCTTTCCTCCAAATAGAAAAGGAAATATAAATGTATCCTGAGTATTGCATATGATGGTGACACAAAAGTAACTCCACCTTATTTCTAAGCCAAGAAACCCATGTGACCCTTTTGCCTTAGGAACAGTTATATTTAGGGGATGCTGTTTGAACTGTATTACAGCAGTTTCAAACATTTCCTGTTTTATAACACAGTATAAGGCAGAATTACAGTTAAGTTCCAGGGGCTTAACTTTATGGAACTATAAAGAATCTCTACCACCTGCAGGTAGCAAATGATGTAAACAAGCACAGACGGCAATACTCACAGGTGAAGCTCAGAGGTCGGATGTCCTTTAGATAGCACTAAAAGTAAACTTACAACTGCCCACCTCCAAGTACCTTCAACCAAGACAGTTTCTATGGCTTTATTTGAAAAGATAAAGCCTGATTGAAAGGACTGATTTAATAACAGGGACTTAGAAAATACATCTTTTAAAACTTTTTTACTTTTCTGGGGGTTTTTTTGGCAGTACTGGGGAATGAACCCAGGATCTCATGTATTTTAGGCAAGTGCTTTACCACTGAGCTACACCCCAGCCCATTAAAACCTTTTTTTAAGTTTAGGCATCGCTGTGTTTCAGGTGCCATATCCAAAAGGACCATCAGGGTAGTGTTCCCTGATGCCCCCTGCCATTCTCTAGTCGGGATTGTTTATCAGTGATCATCTGAATTAGAGGGAAACTATACGCAGGTAACAAATGCTTTTCTCACCCCACAGAAAGGATCAAGGAAGCTTCCTTTCCCACCACCACGCTACTGCCCCTCATTAAGGTTCTTGTGGTTTACCCACCTGAAGTATGTTTCCATCACACAGTTTGTTACTTCACTGAATTTCTTCAAAACCATTGCAGAAGCGAGGTCATCCTTGAACAGTGGCAGAAAAAGAAAATAGCTGAGATGGGTCCAGTGCAGTGGCTTACCACTCAGAAGAAAGCAGCAGATAAAGTGATCTTCCTCCTTTCCAACAATGTCAGTACTGTGTGTGATGGTCCCTGCGGCCAGAGCGGGGGCAGCCCCAGGGGGAACTCTCAAGACCTGTTCCCCCTTGCCTTTCACCTTTTCTGTAGTGATCTCAGCAGCCAGACTCATCTGCACAAATACATAGTGGTCTACTTCAGAGGGGCGGAGCCCAAGGATGATTACAACGCTCTCCACATCTGCCCCAAGTACCGCCTCATGAAGGAAGCCACTGCTCTCTGCACTCAACTCCACGTCAGGCAGCACATGTCACCGGGGAAACAGTCACGAGCCTGCCACAGCAGCTGCTCTGCCTCACAGCCTACCCAGGAGAAGAGGGAGGACTCAGAGCCTTATAACCCAGCAATTCCAGGGGAAAAATCTTGGTGACAGTCCTCAAGTTTACCATATAGGCTGCTTGCAGGGATGATCCTAAGTGAACAGATATGCCTCAGGATACCGATGAAAAATGTTCTCCTGGGCCAGGGATTTAGCTCAGTGGTTCCGCCGCCTGCCTCGCAAGCTCAAGGACCGGAGTTCAATCTCCGGTACCAAAAAAATAAAAAGTTCTTAAGTTGAAAGTTGGCTTTCTTGAAATAATGGTTCTTTTTATAAGTTAGTAATGTACTGGTTTACTTAAAAAACAAACTACCAGAGTGACAGAATGTAGACATGTATGATACTGATACAAGGGAAATACAACTCCTAACCTGCTAGGTATCAGATGTGCTAGGTATCAGATGTCCCCCAAAATTGAAAAGTGAATTGCAAGGAACAACAGATATTAAGAGTAGGAGGGCTGGGCTGGGGATTTAGCTCAGTGGTTTTGCCACCTGCTTTGCAAGTGCAAGGACCTGAGTTTGATCCCCAGTACCAAAAAAAATTTTTTTTCCTTTTTTTTTTTTTTTTTGGTACCAGGGATGGAACTCGGGACCTTGCGCTTTCGAGGCAGGCGGTGGAACCACTGAGCTAAATCCCTAGCCCAAGGAAAGATTTTTTGAAACAGAGTTCCTGAGAGACCAGAGGGCTCCTGAAAGTGGGTTGCTACCAAGACATTCCTCCAAGAATGTTTGATAGGGCAAAATCAAGAAGTGGTTACAATGGGGGTCAAACTATAATCAACCAATAAGATTACAAGTACAGCCACTCAGCTAATATTGATCTAATAGGAAAGCAGGGCACTTCTGCAAGGGGATATGGCTGACATCATTAACCCTGGCGTATCTATGACTTCTAAAATGGGAACATTTTGGGGAAAGGATAGGCCCAGGTGTTCTGCTCACCCATCCAGGTGAGATGCATGTCCAGACTTAATAGACTCGGTGGTACCAATTACAATATAATCTTAAATTTTCATTCATCCTTTGGGAAAATATCTAAGTCTGGCCATTGTGATTTTAATCTCAAGGCTTTGCCTTCCTCAGATGTGCCTCCAGCCATGATTTTGATGTCTCCACCTTTCACTGACTTCTGACTGTATATTTTTAAAACTTAATTTTATTGGTATATTTTTGATATACATAATGATCACACTCATCATAGGGAATCTGTACCTGTACATGATATATCTCGATTGTTTTCCCCATTTCCCTCCCCTCCCTTCAACGCTCTTCCCCTCCATATTTACAAAAGCTTTGTTTCTATTTTTTTCCCTTTTTCCTTCCTTCCCTTCCCCACCCCCCACCCTTGCTCCCCTTCCATTTGAACATTTTCTTTCTCCTTCCCAGTAGCTATAATTCATTTTGGGCTTTATTTACCCTTTTGGTTTCTCACATAAGAAAAGCAATGTGATATTTAAATGTGTGTCTGATTTATTTCTGACTGTATATTTTTATCTAATTTAGCTGTCTATAATAAACCAGCGGTGCCTTGGTTCATGAACTTAATTCTTTCCATGATTCTGATTGCAACCAAACTGCAACCATGAAATCATGGCAACAATTAAGTTCATGACCTGAGGCACCACTATATTTTACGTATTCCAACTCAACTTTCCTTAAAAGCATAATTTTTTTGTTTTGAGGACTTTTGCTTTCTATTTTCAAGTTTTATGGAAAGTTGTTTTTTTTTAGGACTAGTAACAGGGTATTTGAATTTATTTTAACAGACAAATGAAGACATATAAATTGTACATACTCATAGGGCGCCATGTGATATTTCTATGTATACACTGCATAATGTTTGAATTAGGTTACACATCTGTCTTTCCTCAAACATTTATTTCTTTATGGAAAAATACTGAAAATTTGAATTTTAAAAGAACAAGACAGAATGTGCTTTTTAAGAAAATGGCCAATAATCCCTGTTCTGAAATAAAAAGACAAATAGCTGTCAGGTAAAGGTGGCAGGATCAGAAAGTTTTTTTGGGGGGGGATGCGCAGGATGAGGAGGAAGAAAGCAAGCAAATAAGAAACCCCAGGGACACTTAAAAGCATCTTTTTCTTATGCAGAGGACACACCAAAAAATCTATTTGCAAATTATCTTTTCAGGGTTATGTCATTCCAGATGTTTGTCTTATAGATAAAATATCCAAACGAAGAAGCATAAAGGGGAACTCACCACATAAGCAGCATCTTCATAATCAGATGCTTAGTAATGGCTGAGGCGGTATGTCTAATGTAGCAAGGCTCACTTAGTTATCATGGTTTTCACTGTGCTTGTAAAAGTGCTGGTAATAAAGATGGATATGGCTTAGGTCAAAACTTGGGACGAGTCACCAACTTCCGATGAATCAAACATCTACCTTTTCTCCTCCACCCCCTTTTTTGGGCAGTACTCAAAATTGAACCCAGGGCCTTTGCACTGAGCTACATACCCAGACCTTTTAATTTTTATTTTGAGACGGGGTCCCCCTAAGTTGCCCAGGTGAGATTCAGACTTGTGATCCTCCTGCTGCAGCCTCCCAAATCATTTCTATTTGGGTTTAGGAAGGAAACAAGATTTCCCTTTCAGCTGTAGTATTGTTTTGGTCAAGTACCAGTTTTCTTTACCTAAACCCACCCTACAGCAAGTCCAGTTAGCCAGCCAGCCCAGCCTGCAATCTTTGCCTCTGGAAATCTAAACCTGAACGGGTCCCAGTCTCTTTTGTACTCCAGTAGGAAATGGAAAAGCAGAACCCAAAATAACCACAACACTTTTTACCCTGTTTGCAATTCCAAGAGGACATGAGTCACATTATGTGTCCAGAACTCAGACACCTGTAGTGTCCTAGACAAGAGGGAACGTGGCAGGACCAGCCAGCTCTCACAAGTCACACTGGCCCTCATGGCTGCCTGAGGCTGCCTGCCGATGAGGCTTGGAAGTCCACTTGGGCTCCCCTGAGGAAGGACAGGCAAAGTTGATAGGTAAAAAGGAAATAAGGCAATTCTTTTTTTGTCTTTTTTTGGTACTGGGGATCAAACTCCGGTCCTTGCACTTGTGCAGCAGGCGGCAAAACCACTGAGCTAAATCTCTGGCACAATTTTATTTTGGTACTACGGATCGAACTTGGGACCTTGCACTTTCGAGGCAGGTAGTGGCACCACTGAGCTAAATCCCCAGCCCAATAAGGCAATTTTTAATCTCAAAATTGTTCTTTTAATAAAAACTGCAGCTTCAGGACAAACCAGTCAAAAATTCCTGAAGTAAAAAAAAAAAAGAAAAATTCCTGAAGTCCTTAAAGATACATATAAGCCTGGACTATTCCCTTTTACTTGCAAATGGGCTTTTTCTACCTTTGAATAGACCATACTTTTTCATCCGTAAAATGGGCCCTTCCCTTGTAGATGCGCTAGGGCTGTATCACCTGTAACGGCTGTCACCTATGAATGGACCATCACCCTTCCCCTTTCATCTGTAAACAGAATCTCCTCTGTGCATAGATCCTCAAGTCCTAGGATTTCCGCTCCTAAATCCCTCATACACATACACAGTTCAAGGCTATAAGGTTACCTGTGACCCTTAAGAGGGCCCGCCCTCTATTTCTTTGAATATATACTTTTAAAATTCTGCCTAATCCTGTTGTGAAGGAGTTCCATATGTGAGTGGATTGCAGACCTCCTCTAAACCATACCCCCTACTTATCAACAGAAACCTCTGCCTTTACCTCCAGCCAAAAAAAAAAAAAAAAAATCATCTGCATAATCTCTTTATGCATCTTACCGATCCATTCTCAAAATTCAAAAAGGTTTTGGGCTGGGGATTTAGCTCAGTGGTTCTGCTGGCCACCGCGCAATCGCAAGGGCCCGAGTTCGATCCCTGGTACAAAAAAAAAAAGAATGATTTTCATTCTCAAAATTCTTCTGGAATGGAAGTCAGCAAACCTACAGCGTGCCCTGTGGGTGGGGTGAGTCAAGGGTCCCCATCACTAGATGGGGACCTCCTTGGACTCTATCCAGTGATATTCACCACATGAGGGGATTCAACAGCAACATTTGACATCACTAGAGAGTTTATGAAACCCTCAGAAAGGGGCAGAAGAGTTTACAACTGAACAGTAAGTTCATATTTATTCTCAAATGTCCCAACTATGAAAACAGATAATTTCAAACCAATGTTATATCCTGAACATAAAGTGGAAATTATTTTATTTTCCATGAAAATTAAGCATGCAATTCAATAAATTAAAATATATACATTCCTTAAGTCTTTTATACCAAGAGACTTGTTTTTGGTCTTCAACAGTGACTTTTCCTCCCCACTTCACCACACAAAAGCAGCTCGTTCTCGTAACATGCGGACACCAAAGCGCTGCCATTCTCGCTGATAAATCCACAGTTCCTGTGTGGTATCCAAACATGCCAACACCGCCCCTCCTTTCCACGCAATCAGCCGGGGATCCATGTCCTAGACAAATGAAAGAGTTACGTTAGCGCAAGCAGGTAAAACTATTTCAGCATTTACTTCAGTTGGGAGGAACACTTGCTGAGTCAATAATAAACTAGATTTTCCACTGGCATTAAAGATGGCAGGGCTCACAAACACGACACCGCTTTCAACCAACACAAGCTTAATTTTTATTACTGAATATGCCACTCTTTACTATTACTCCACAAATAGGTGCTATAGGCAGGAACATATATAACAAAATAACCTTGATATGTGACTGGAATATATCCCCACTGGCTGGGCACAGTGGTGCGTGTTTGTAATTCCAGCACTTAGGAGACTGGGGCAGGAGGATCTCAAGTTTGAGTTCCACCTGGGCAACTTAGGAAGACCCTACCTCAAAATACAAAATACAAACTGGGGAGGTAGCTCAGTGTGAAGGCCCTGGGTTCAATCCCGAGTACCTAAATAAATGAATGAATGGCCACAATAGTAAATATCCACATATGTTAAAATAAGAACACTGCCAAGAATTGTAGTGAGATTTAATGAATACACACATGATCTATTTCTAAGTTTTTGGGTTTATGTTTCAAGATAGTTCAAGGCAAAAAAGATCCTTAAAGATCTCAGGTCCAGGGACCAACAGTAGCTCCTTACTACGAGTGAGATAAAAATGGAGCTATTCTGGCTGTTGGGGTATGTCAGCAGTCTTCTGAACAGACCCGGTCCTTCCACAGAAGTGGAGGCCAGGCACAGCAGGGGCCAGGACCAGGAATCCGGTTCCCACCCACAGCTCCTCCTGCCACATATATGTCCTGTTGAAAGTAATTTTTCCACTCCCCCAGGCCCTCAAGGACTTAACAGACACAAGCCTCGCTTCTCAGGATTTTATCTGCCTACATATATTACAATTAGAAATAACCAATGCTCACTTCATTTTCTTACAGTCCAACCTACACCGTGAAACACCATACCTTGGGCCTTGTGATCACATCTACATTTTCAATAATTCGCCTGAATGAAGGGGGCATTTTGTTAAGAATTCTGTGCTGTAGAAATTCTTGTGCTTTATGGAACATCAAACCACCTCCCACCACCAGGATGGAGCTGTACATCTTCTTTTTGGTATCATCAGATGCTGAAAAAGACAATGAAATTCCTTCTATTTGCCCACCACCACTCCAGGAAAGCCACTGTCATCTCTTACTTGTACAACTGCCACAGCTGCCTCAAAGATCTTCCTCCACCCTCAACACTGCAGCCAGAGGAACCTCGAAAAATACACATGTGGGCATGCTGCTGTCCTACCCTCCACACTGCACACCTCGAAAGGCCGGGACCAAGTTCTGTGGGCAAGCCTAAGGTCCAGCCTAGGGTCCTCACCAGCTGTGACCTCATCCCCACACCCTGCTCCCCAGCCACAGTGGCCTTCACACGCTTCTTCCTCTGCCTGGAATGCCACCCGGCATCTAACCCCACTCTTACCTTAAATCCCTTATATGGCTCTTACGAAAGCCTTCCATGCCTCCTACCTTCCACACCTTACCCAGCATAAGTAAAAAATCCCCTTATTAAATCTATCAATCAGAAGCTCTCAGTCAGGACCCTTTAGTTTAACTCTATAGCACCTACTACATGTGTGATAATTTAATTATTTTGATGTCTTTCTCTAGGCTGTAAGAACAATTCTATCTCATTACTGTTTCCCTGCACTGGCAAGGGAAGCAGAGAGTAGGTGCTCAGTAGTTTTTTGATGAATATACTACAATGCACAAATACACCCTAGGCTGGACCAATTCATTTTATTGTGACCTCATTGCATTACTATCGCCTAGGCTCCCCAGGGGTGCTTACAACAGCAGTCTATGCTATGAAGGATGGCTTTATCAAGGCCCAGGGCTTTCCCTTCGAACAGCGAGATGGCAGTCTTCCTGGACATCAGTGCAGTGAGAGCCTCCTCAGAGTCGTTGCCGGCCATCAGGCAGTCTCCCTGGGAGGACCCCAAATCCACCTCGTGGGAATGAAGTCTTTCCGGAAGATCAGAAGACTGGCCTCGAAGATCCCCTTCAAATCCAATGGGTTTGGATGCAGACTTTCGGTCAGCAGTAGCTTTTGCAGACTACAAATCAATCAAAAGGCAATGGCATCATGGTATTACCACAGGAGAACACTGTTGCCTATCTGGATCCCACCCCTCCTGCCCATCACTATGTACCACGAGGAACCAAAAGCCACCAGAGCATATACACAGCTGCCTAAAATGCACCTCCTAGGAGGTAGGAGTGGCAAGATGGAGGCTCTGGAAAATCCAAAGCAGTCTCCAACAGAACCTCATTACCACCCATTGGATTTTAAAACTGCAATGTCAATGTAGACAGACTTTCTTCCCTACAAAGTGAATGTTTAATTGAAACATTTCAATGGGATCCAAGGGCCACTGGCTATCATGGAATCCTCATTTTCAGATCCTATCTACTACCCCATCTTTGCCTCTGGGGTGGGAACAAAGGCTAGAAAAGGTTTCCAGCCCTCATCTACTCTCCATCATAAGCTGCTGACATTTCACTAGCAAATAAAAGCTTTAATTCATGCTCTTACACTAGATATCCTATCTGTACACCTAGCTTTGGAAAAAAATTCACCTTTTCGCCTGTCACATATCTTTCACCTTATAATTACAGAGCAGGTAAGATTGTACTGAAATTACTAGTGGATAAATATTCGGAAGCAGATAAACAAATAATATATGCCAAAAGAAAGTGCTTTTATTTTTGCAGAGGAAGTGCCCATCTTTCCACCCTCTTTTGTATCAGTCTCATTAAAGAATGACTTTCCAGTTCAAAAAAAGAAAAAGAAGGGCCGGGGATTTAGTTCAGTGGTGCCACCGCCTACCTTGCAAGTGCAAGGTCCCAAGTTTGATCCCCAGTACCATAAAAAAAAAAAAGAAAGAAAAGAAAAAGAAAAAGAAAGTGCTTTCATGAAGCTGACTTTTAATTGGCAGTCAAAAAATTAATGTCAACTGAGGGAAGAAATCTGCCATTGTTTTGGCTTTTTTTTTTGTACCTGGGATCAAACTCTGGACCTTTTGCTTTCAAGGCAGGCAGTGGCACCACTGAGCTAAATCCCCAGCCCTACCATCCAGTTTTAAATTCAGACTCATTTCATCTATTATTCTAAAAATGGAGCAGTGAGCCAGCTATGGTGGTACACGGCTGTAATTCCAGTACTCAGGAGGATGAGGCAGGAAGGATAGCTGGAAGTGAGGCCAGCCTGGGCTACATAGTGAGTTCCAGGCCAGATTGAACCGCACAGCAAGGCCCTGTTTCCAAAAACCAAAATAAATAAAAATAAAAACAGAGTTAGGTGTGGCGGCAGATGCCCATAATCCCAGCACTCTGGGGAGGCTGAAACAAGAGGTGGAGGTGGAAAGTTTCATCCCAACCTGGGCAACTTAGCAAGACCCTGTGTCAAAATAAATTAAAAAAATAAAAGAGCTGAGGATATAGTTCAATGGTGCTGGGGTCAATCCCCAGTAGCACAAAAATAAACAAGCAAACATAAATACAGTATCAGGATTAGCCTGCTGGAAGGCTGTAGTGGTGGCAATCTGTTAATGCTGGGCAAGGTTCTCCTTCAGAGACAAAACTCTTCTCTCCCACCAGAACTGCTGCAGACCTGTTCCTGCTTGCTCTGTGTGGCCAGTAGGTAATGTTCATCATGAGGATCCTCAGGATCACCTTGGGATCTGTGCTGCAAGGTTGTCATTTTCTGTCCAACAATTCCAAAAGTGGCTGGGTAAAATAAAGCCATTGGAGCCTACACACAGAAGGAAAGAATCATCAGGAAAAGACACTGCCTCCTGAAACAAACAGATCAACTAAATCCTAATCATCCAATAACATGGGCAGATCCAATCACTAAGTGAGAGTGGGCAGCACACCTCTTCGAAAGTGGGATTATGTCTTCAGTGCCTGATGGGTCAGAAAATCCACTCATCTAACTGAACAGGTGAAATGACACCATGCGAGAGACATCTCAAAGTGCATGTGAAATAAGTGCCTCATAATCTACTTTATAATTTCCTGATAAAAGTGGGTGCCTCTTTCTCCAACACATCACGTACTAACTGAAAAGACGGTCCCTAAGGATCATCTAATCTGTACTCTAACATTGGGTGAATGTTCTGTTAGAGGCTAACCTGCAAACAGCCAACATTCTGATCTCACAATAGTCTCAGTGAGTAAGGTATACTGTCTCAGTCTGAGCGAATCTTATCACTTTGCTACCTATGGAAATATATACCTAGGTAGTTACCTGGAGTTTTTCATCTCCTAATCGAAACTGGTAAAGCAAGGCAGGAGAATCTGGATGTCGAATCTGAAACTCATGGTCCTGAAGCCCAGAGATGTCCTGATTCCAGGAAAAGATGCTATCAGTAAATCAGTAACAATGCATGTAAACTCCTCAAATTATGCATAGGCCTCTCCATCATCTAAATCTCACACATAATAAGGCCATCCTACAACTCTGTACCACATTCACTGTAACTTAGTAAGTCAAGTTCAACTGCACTTTGCTTTCTTTTTTAACATTTCTAAAATTTCAAGCACTTGCGCTTTTCATTTTATTACTGAAACACATTCACACAAATGACCACAATCAATAAACTCTCTCAATAACTGTGAAATTTAACTTTATTTTGCTTTTTTTACACTTTTTATATTTCTCAAGTTTTTAATAATTAGAATTATATTGCCTGAAAAAAAGACAGGAATAGAAAAGATGTGATGAGTAACTATTCACAAAACTAAGCAAGAGCTTCAAATTCTAACATTTAATTAAATGTCTGTTCCCATGTACTTATCTGTTGTATTTGTTAAACCTAAAGTTTTTATCTTCATCCTTTATGACAGAATGAGATCATACACAGAGGGAAATGTGCTAAACTCTTTCCTCCTATTAAAACAAGTTTTTTTTCCTGGGCCTCAGACACATCCTCACCAACCCAATCATACTGAAAAGCTCTCATTCCTTAAGAGCTTCAGCTTCAAGGCTTTATTAACTTGGGTTAAAAAGAGTAGCATAATATTGTCTAAATATTAAATATTACATTCTCCCCAAAAGCAAAAATAATCAGCAATACTGATTTTGTTCCCACCTGATCTAAATGACAGAATGTCTCTTTAAGGTGCTGGAGTAGAAGGCAATCCATTTTATTTGTTAACTGGCATTCTCTGTAAGGGAACCCAGCTCGCTGCATGAGCCAGTAAAAACATCTTGACACATCAGATCCCCCGTATGCTAGACAGAGCCTAAAGTTAAGACAGAAAAGCAGACGGTTAATCTGTCAAGTTAAGAAGCTGCAGAGGATGTTTCAAGAACCCCATCAGGCAGAGTAAAACTCAGCAAGTATATATTTATTCATTTATTTATTTTATATATATTTATTGGTACATTTTAGGTATAACATACATTTACATTTATCATTGGGTGTTTGTACCAGAACATGATGCATCTTAGTTTCTATTTTTTCTCCCATTACCTGTGCACCCTTCACCGCCTCCACCCTTCCCTATCTACACAGAGTTTGATTCCATTTTTTTTTTCTCATCATTTTTTTCCTTCCCTTCTTTCCTTTCCCCTTTCCCTTCCACCCTCCCCAAACCCTTGGACCTTTTCTTATTTCAAATTATCAATTATTCATTTTCCCAGCAAGTTTTAATAAATGTTTCTTAAGATCTGAATGAAAAGAACCAGGGGTGGTGGCACACACTTGTAACCCCAGAATAACACTTGTAACCCCAATATTCTGGGAGGCTGAGGCAAAAGGATCACAAGTTTGAACCTAACCTGGGTAACTTAGCAACTTAGTGAGACTCTCTCTCAAAATTAAAAATAAGAAAAGGGCTGGGGATGTAGCTCAGTGGAAGGTCCTGGGTTCAATCCCCAGAACTACCACCACCAAAGGAAAAACAAGAATTGAAGCAAAGGATAGAATGGATAGATGGAAAGGAGAAAGGGAAATTTAGCCAAAACCAGTGATGGGGCAACAAGAAGTCACGCCGTTTGCAAAAATGTATTACAGATGAAAGACAAAGAATACACTATTAAATCATCCAGCTCATTTCAAGTCAGTGTATACTCTTCACCACAGGATAGCTGTTTGGCTCTCTGCATTCAGAAGCACATAAGGGTAGCAGGTATTGATACCATAAGACAAACTGAAGACAGAAAGCCTCACTGAACACTGTACACCAACTGAAGGTTTCTACAATTTGGGAAGATCTCTGAAATACTGGTAAGAGGATGGGGTCCAGCACTTTCTCCACACTTTCAGAATCAATGGCATTAGATAATCCAAACAATGGGTGAGCCCAATAACTCACACTGGGTTTTAGAATGCATTGTAAATTGGGGTGTGAGGCAGTAGATTAACCTCAAGAAATTCTTGGACCCTCTTTCAAATTTGTTCTATACCTTCAGACTACCTAATATGAGGGACAGAAAAACCCATCCTGAGACCACCACAAAATGCTACAGAGAACCCAGATATGCATTACCTAAGTAGATATGCATTACCTGTGTCAAGATGTCTCAGGAGACATGTAGCAAACCTGCCTCTGTCAGTTATCTTATTAACTTTTTGATATCATGAGAAGACAGTCACCATAAAGTTATTTATCACTCACTGAACACAATCACAAGAAGAAAAGAAGATGCTCAAAATGCTAGCTAGCTAGAGAATTCACAGCTGAGAAATCTGTTTTCTCTACCTGACTTGGCTGATAAACTTTTCTGTGTGTGTAATTACTTCTTCTATAGCAGAGCACAATGAAAGACATGGGGCTAACATTTATGCTTCCTTTGTGGGAAGTCACAAAACATACCAGAATTTGCAGGAGCTACTGATGTGAGTTTATATTAGAAAGTTCCAACAAAGGCAAAATCATTTGATTTTAGCATCAGTAGAATGAATGTGCACTTCCACAATTTGCTGGTTTGCTATATAGACTTTTGAACATGTAATTTCCCATGAACAATTTCTATACCGTGATGAACTGAACAGACTATGAGGGGAGAGGGAGTAGGGAATGCCATCTCCCAAGCTCTTTACCGAGTGTTTCGATGAGACACCCCATCCTCCACACAGCATACACTTGTCTTCTGGTCCCCAACGTCTACAATACAAGTACTGCTTAAGCCACTTCCAAAGGTGGCACACACGGACTCCTGATGAACCACAATCCCTAAAAAAACAAAAGGCAGAGGAACAATCAGCTATGGAGCAATAAAGACTGTAAAGTAATCAACTAAAGTCAGGCATCTATGAACCTCTGGGCAAGTGTCTAAGCTGCACTGATCCTTTCAGGATAAGCATTTATATAAACCAGTGAATCAGGTTAATGTCATTGAAAAAGAAAAAACAATTTCATTTAAAGAAGGTCTCACTGCAGGGCTGGGGGTGTAGCTCAGCGGTACAGCAGTTGCCTAGCATGTGCAAAAAACCCTGGGTTTGATGTCCAGCACCATAAAAAATTTAAAAAAATATTTTTCAAATGTTTCATTCAAATATCAGACATACCTGAAAAACCCATCTTCATTAGTATCATATTCACTAGTTCTTTCACGTGCTGTTTATTATAGATATCAGGAATTAATAAGATACACCTATAATACTAAAAAGAACAACAAAGAATAAATACAAATGAGGTTAACATTCAAGTCCAAGGTTAACACTCAAGTCTAGTCAAATCCAATCCTTCCCATGCCTGTACTGATGGAGGCTTCTCTCCACAGGAGAAGCTGTGAGTAAAGGCCCAGAGTAAAACTCACACCTCTGAGCCATCCTTTGAATTTCATGAAGAAACAGAAAACGCTAACTCCTCCGCTCAACCTGGAAGCACCCCAAATTTATAAAATGATAAATAAGACAAGTAACATGTCTGAACAACAGAGAAAATGCATAAGCATAAGCAAACTTGGTGATTTTGGAGCAGTAGTAAAAGACACCAAAGAAACAGAACAAGACAGACAGAAACCACTAAAGAAGAATTAAGTGAAGAAGAAAAGATATCCTCAATATCCAATGGCTGAGAATGCCTCAATAAGGACATTATCTTACAAATAACTCAGTAACATAAACTTGCATTGACCAAGAATCTTTAAGACAATCCAAGTAACTGAGAAAACATTTTAGCTCACCTTTAAATCTTTCAGTGGGATTTCCAAGTATTTTTGAATTGCATGAGACCATATCACTTCAATATCTGCCAGAATAGCCGTAAGGGAGCCCCCAGGTCCAGGGTGAATATTTAACTGACCTCTTCTGATGGGCCAGTGAATATTGTAACAGTCCAGTGGATTAACATATAAGGCCTAGAAAAGGAAGGGAAGACGAGAAATACACTGTTAAAACTCTTAGGCAGGAAGATCACAAATTGGAGCCCTGACTAGGTGACTTGACAAGACCCTCTGTACAAATAAAAAAAATAAGCCAGGTGTGGTGGTACATGCCTATAATCCCACCACTCAGGGGAAGCTGAGACAGGAGGATGACAAGTTTGAGCTCAGCCTAGGCAACTCTGTAACTTAACGAAACACTGTCTTAGAGATAAAAAGAAGGCTGGGGATGTTACTTGGTGCAAAGGCACCAGGCTTAATTCCTAGTACCTAAAAAAAGAAAACAAAAAACCCATTCTTTTAGGATTTTCTGTATTCACATCCTAAAAATTTAAGGATAGAAATTAACATTTTCTCAAAGTTCTAGATATTAAGGGGATCATTCAGCAATCCAGGGGACAGTGTGAATACTGGGCTTCAAAGCAGGATTACAGAATGCTAGAAAGCAAGTAGAACTGGGCAGCAAAGTGAAATTTAGGAGTAACATTAGGTTTTCCTCTTTCAGTTCATTATAAAGAAGTTTCTTACCTCTTCTCCTACCAAATACTCGGGATGATGAGATGTGTTTGTCCACTTATTTCCAGAACAGTGATCTAAAATTGCAGGTCGCATCTGCTTGTTGTAGGAGCGTGCCTGAAAGGAGAAGGATCCTTCATATTCAAGGGGAGGGGCAGTAAGAGCACCTTCTGTTCCCCTCACTCACAGACTAGATGCAGCAGGAAAATTTTTAATCACAAATCTCAGATATCTGCAAAACACAGACTGGTCACAAAAGGATTCTCTTGTCCTTTTCCACAATCTTGATCTTTCCCATGATTTTAACACCTAGGCTGTGACTCACTATCCATCCAAAATTAAAACTATACTTCTCTTTAAAGTTAAATGTAAATCTACATATTACATGTGTATTTTAATTTATCATATTAAACTAATGGAGGTAGTAAGAACACAGCTTCCCACCAAGATCATGGGAATGAGGATAAAGGCTCGGGTAAGAGTGTAAATTTTCATCAACTTCCCTTGAGAAACACAATCTTACACATTTTCTGGCTTTTCTAAGTACTTGTGACACTGATTCAGGTATCCTATAGTTATGAAGGGTTTTTCTTTCTTTTTTAAAGGAAATCCTACCTTGTAATTTGGAGAAAACATGTAAATGGTATTATAGTCATGTGTGACATTAACGACATTTTGGTCAATGACAGACTATATATAACAGTGGTCCCATAAGATTATGATGTAAAGCTGAAAAATATCGATCACCTACCAACATGACATAGCACAATGCATTACTCACCTCTCTGCAGTGTTCCTGGTACAAACTAACCTACTGCACTGCCTGTCATATACAAATATTGTACATACAATTATGTACAGTATATAATCCTTGATACCAATAACAAACAACGTTACTAGTTTATAAACTCAATATACTTTTTAATCATTATTTTAGAGGTTATTCCTCTACATACATATTCTTTTAAAGTTAATTTGTTAAAACAAATGGAGTGAAGTCCATTCTAAGTATTCTAGAATACTGTTACCAGAGGAAATTAAGGCTCCATGCATGTTATTGGCCACAAAGATCTTCTAGTGGGACAAGATGTAGAGGTGGAAAACAGTAGCCATTGTACTTAGCTAATGCTGTATTTTAGGTTTTACAAAAAAGTTCAAAAGTGGGGAAAAAAATGCCAGATGTTAATAGTGAAAAGTTTTTAAAAATTTTAAAGTTTATAAAGTAAAATATTTTCAGTAAACGTAGGCTAATTTATTAAAGAAAAAAAATTAAACAAATGTAGAGTGCTGTGTACAGTGTTTGTAAAGTCTAGAGTAGTGGACAGTAATGTCATAGGCCTTTATATTCACTTAGACTCACCTGAGGCAACTCCCAGTTCATGTTAAGTGCTCTACAGACATGTGCATTCTTTCTCTTTTATATTCTATTTTTACCATACTTTCTAACGTTTAGGTACATCAATATTATTGTGCTACAACTGCCTACATTATTCAGTATAGTAACGTGCTGTTTAGGTGTGTAGCCTATGAGCTTTATGCTATAACATATAGTCTAGGTGTACAGAAGGCTATACCAATGATGTACTCACTACGTGTCCCCATCATTAAGCAACACAAGACTGTATGATATAAGAGAGGCAGAAAAAGAATAAATCTGAAGAAAAAGTTAACTGAACCTGTTCAGGAGACACAGGAATCCGTCTTGTACCATTTGACATCTTTTTAGACCATATTGCTTGATCCACCATTTTAAGGCCATTCTGTCTTTGTTCGCTACTCTCAGGTTTCTGGGGAGGGGAGGGTAATGATGAGCAGTGTAAAGGACTTAGTTAAAAGAGAAAGCAACATGACATGCTATCAATTTAAAACATCATTAGAAAATGTTCACTCATTAAATAGCATTCCTTAGGGCCAGGGATTTAGCTCAGTGGTTCCACTGCCTGCCTTGTAAGCACAAGGTCCAGAGTTCAATCCCCGAAACCAAAAAAAAAAAAAAAAAAATAGCATTCCTTAATCTTTGTCAAATACAGTAATCTTAAGAATTTCAGAATTTTCAATAGGCTAAGGAGAGCTCAGAAGTAGAATACTTGCCTCTATGAGGCCGAGTACAATCCCTAGCACTGCAAAAAAACACCTCCCTCAAAAGACAACAACAGAAAATCAGGTAACCTTATTATAAACTAAAAAGTCAAAATGGAATTCTGACTAAAACCAACTGTTTGGAAAAAGCTATAACTTCAAGTGATTTACAAAGTATTTCAAAGACTTCCATGCATCTACTAGTCTTTTAACGATGTCACATTTCTTTACACAAAAAATACAGTGCATATTTAAGATTAAAAAACTGTATTACAGAAGACATATTGCCATCAGTGCACCTCAAAATACTCTCCCTTGCTTTGAACACAGTTACCCCACCATTCTTCTGTTTGTTTGTTTTGTTTTTTGAGAAAGGCTCTCACCATGTAGTTCAGAGCAGCCTTGAGTTACTATGTAGCTAGGCTGGCCTCCAACTTGCACTTTCCTGGATCCTCCTACCTCCGCTGCTGGGATTACAGGACACCCAGCCTATCCCATCATCCTTGCCATTTTCTGAAGCAGCTCTGAAGTCTTTCCTGAGTTTACAAGGTGTGATCAAAAATACAGTGAATGCTCCTGAGTGCCATCCAACAGAAAGGCAAGCTCGTGAAAACATTAGGGCATGTCCTTAATCCTTATTTAGCAGATATGACACTGAGCACCTTCTAGCTCTTCCCCAAAGTCAAAATGATCATGAAAGAGAAACATTTTGAATCAATTCAGTACATCAAGGTAGGTACAGCAGTACAACTAAAGACTTGAAAAACAATTTCCAGAATTGATTCAGAAAGTGGCAAGAACGATGAAATCAGTATGTTTGAAGCTAGGGGGAGTATTCTGAGAGAGATGAAAGGCAATGTATCTTTTACTATAATTGATTAAACATTCAATGTATTTTTCGCCATATTTGTATATTTTACTTTAGTTAACAAGTGTTGACGGCCGGGGATTTAGCTCAGCGGTGCCACCGCCTGCCTCACAAGTGCAAGATCCCAAGTTCAATCCCCAGTATCAAAAAACAAAAACAAAAGCAAGTATTGATGTTACTATGATAATGCAGACTCTTACACTGGCATGTTGTATTGAAGCTTACAACTAGACTTCAGCAGAGTGCTAATTACAGACAGAATCCCAAAGCTTACTATCACAGTTACAAAAATTCTTTTTTTTTTTTCTTTTTTGAGACAGGGTCTTGCTATAGTTTAAGCTGGCCTTGAACTCACTATGTAGCCCAGGTTTGCCTTCCTGGCGATCCTCCTGCCTCACCTTCCCAAGTGCTGGAATTACAGACATGTGCCACCATGCCCGGCAATAAAACTCTTAAATTCCTAAAACTATCCTTGACTTAAAACTCAAAAGCCAGATGTGAACTGTAATGCAATATACAAATTTAACACCTATCACAAATTTTTTTTCTAACCATAACCACCTGCAAAATTAAGATGAGTAAATACTTACTGAAAAGAAACATATTTTTTTGACTTGAAATTATGGTTTGATGTAAATTTTAGTATGTGCTTATTATAGCAATTTGTTAATGAACTGAAAATGAGTTTGACTTTATATATATATATACATACATGTAGACATACATACACACACATATATATACATATATATATATACACAGATATATATATATACACACACATATATATAGATATATATATAGAGATATAAAATATCTGGAAGAAAACCCAGCTGTTCATTAATAAAGACCTGGATATATCATTTTAAGTGAATGGCCATTCTGTATCTTTCATTAAAGATAACCTTTGTCAACACCAATATTAATCCTGATGGGTTAAAAAATGGGATTTACTCTTGTTATAACTAATTCTTTAAAATCTAAAATAGCCTTAGATGACAAATGAAACTTGCTGAATGACATTATTATTTAAAAATATAGTAAAGGGCTGGGGATTTAGCTCAGTGGTTCTGCTGCCTGCCTTGCAAGCACAAAGACCTGAGTTCGATCCCCAGTACCAAAAAAAACAAACAAACAGAAATATAGTAAAACTATGAAGATACTGACTCCTAGGTACACTTGAGTGTCTGTGCCTTCCCAAGGATACCACTTTGGGCTTTGTCTCCAGCACCCCATTTCTGACTTACATTTAGTCCTTCCCTTAGGAGCCAGTTGTCCTTGTACAAAGGCTGCCCTTGTTGTTTGTGTCTTCGTGCAATGACATGAGGAATACTGGCAGGGAGTGTGTCTGTGGCTCGACCAATTCTTACAGTTGTTGAGCCTGGATGTATGACAACAATAAAGTTGCTCTGGATTTGCTGTAAATATAAAATATAGCAGTATAACCTTAGTAAATAATACACACGGAACAAGTTAAGTAACATACAGGTAACAAGATAAACTAAATTTCCTATATAGGCCAGTGGATTAAAAAGTATCAAAGTAAATTGAGGAAATATTGCTATAGTAGTTTAGGCAGTGATGGCGAACTTTTTAGAACTTTCAATGATAACAGCCACTGCAGCACCACTGCCATAGGTTCGCCACCACAGGGTTAAGGGTTCAGGCTCTGGATTCACAGATCTGGTAGCGAATTCAGAATGTCTGGAAAAAGTCCCAACGTCAGAGTTCTTATAAGGGTGAAATGTAGCTTAGAGTCCGGCCAGAGGGAATAGGTCTTAAAATTGTGAAGCCTTCCAAAATTCTCACCACTTTTACAAGAGGTGAGACTCTAGCTTATACGGCCCATACTAAGACCTCCTGTTGTCTTTCCCTACTCTAGATATCCTGATTTATTGTCTGTGCCTCTATAATCTCCCTCCCCAAGATTTCAACCATTTCCCTAACTCCTAATTATCTTCAGATCTCTCTACCCAAATGTCACCGGCTTTGAAGAAATCACCCCTGTCGGGGCTGAAAGAAGTGCATTCCCATTGCTTCCCTAGGGTCCTCTGCACTAACCCAT
Organism: Heterocephalus glaber; assembly: GCF_000247695.1. Next base: position 3,321,082 of record NW_004624822.1, on the reverse strand, counting down.
TCCATACCTTGCATGCTTTGCTATTTTTGCCCCACCTCTCAAATGCAGTTCTTGTACAGGACCGCTATCAGAGTAGGGAGATTTTAAGAGTGGAACTGGCAAGGCCCCTACAGCTCACGAAGTCTGTCCCTTCAACTAGATGGGTGGAGAAACCAGGCCAGTGCAATGGTAATAACCATGCTGAGGGCTCACTCACCTCGTCCCAGGCACTGTGTATGCGCTGTATAGCTGCCTTACTAGCTATTATGCTTAACCCACTACCTGCCAGTGAGGAAAGTGCCTCAGATATGGCTGATTCGAAATCATGAGCATTTCATGTCTCCTAATTCTGGGAACTGTGTATTGCCTTTCCCCATTTTCCTATAGGAATGTTGGTGTTTTCTTCCATTAGTGTTTGTGTATAAAGGTCTTTTTCCTGCTGTGATACTGCAAATAGTTTTTTTTTTTTCTGATTAGTCGGACTTAATTTTGTTCTCTTTTTAACACACGTTTTATGTCTATTTATCCAAGTTTCCCTTTAAGTTTGAAATGACTTTCATTACCTGAGATTTGTTAACAAAACAAGCCTGGGAACCAGTAACAATCCCTAAGTATAGGCCAGAGAAAGCTGACGCCCCCGCTAAACTCTCCCGGGGACCACTTAATCCGCACAACTTGGGAGGCAAGTGATGCTACCCGGCCGAGACGCTGGGCCCGGGCGGCCGAGTCCCCGCGCGCGGGTGCGGGCGGTGGGGGCGCAGAGTGGGCGCCTCCCGCCAGGCTCCGCGCTTCCGCACCGCGGCGTACAGGCGCGCGCCGCCACCGCCTCCCACCAGCCAGCCGCTCCTGGGGCCTCAAGAGCGGCCCCGAAGCCTCCCGACGGCCGCCGGGCCTCCCCTCCTCGGCCGAGCCCAGCGCCCCGGAGCGGGCACTCGCGCTGGGCGCAAGTCCTAATCCAGACCCGCCCACGGCACCCCACCTCCTGCAGCGACTCCGGCACCAAGGCTGGCACGATGGGCCGCTTCACGCCGCGCTGCTCCTTCTCCTTTTCTCCGCCCTTCTCCTTCCCGTTCTCTGTGTCCCCCTTCTCGGCCTGGGTCATCGCGGCACGGACGACCACCAGCCTCTCGCCTCAGCTTCACCACTTCGACCTCCAGCGCGCAGAAGCTACTGAGCAGGCGCAGCCTCCAGCCCCGCTGCCCAGAACCAAGATGGTCGCCGCGGGCGTCACCCCAGAGGGTTCTGGGAAACCTGGAAGGGCGGGGCTGCGAGCTGGGTGGGAAGTAACCTAAGTGGGTGTTGCGTTAGTTTTGGCTGCAGGGGGCCAGCGAAGTAATACGCGAAGCCTTCTGAGCACTTTCAGTGGGTTGGCCTATAACTAGCCTCTGGTTTCGTACTCACAGGTGTTTCTTCAGGCTTCCCAGACGCTAGTTCTCCCTGTACTTCATTGGTCATGCCCAGTCCAGCATCTTCGACACATTCCTTGGATGACTTTAGCCAGTTTCATGGCTTTAACTATGAAAACGACTCACAAACACATACTGTATTTCCATTGAACCTCTCCCTGAGATCAAGACTGATAACCCACTGCCTATTTGGTATCTCTGCTTGGAGATCTAAAAACAGCTCTTAAGAACTTAAATATGTCCGAAATCAAACTCTTGATTCTACTCCTCCAAAATGACTCCCACTTTCACCAGGTCAAAAATGTCATTTTGAGTGTTCATTTTTCCACAGCTTCGATATCCAAGCCATGAGCAAATTCTTCAATATCTTAAAATATCTTGAATTCGCCCACTTCTCCATTCCCGGGCCACCACCTAGCCCAAGCCAGTCATCTCACCTGGATTACTACCACATCCTCTCACATTGACTTCCTGCTATACAGTTAAACAAATGTCGTTTTAAAATACTGCAACATAAGTACAGTCAGTACTATGTACTCAGCACTCCACTTAGTAAAATATTTCTAATGAGTTATTCCAAACAAAAATTAATGTCACACCCATGCTTTAAACTCATGGTTTCCGCCTTACTTTCCTCCTCACTGGGACAAAATACCCAATATCCACAAACTTAAGGGAGGAGAGGTTTATTTTGGCTAACTTTTTTTTTTTTTATACTGTGGATGGAACTCAGGACCTTGTGCTTTCGAGGCAGGCACTGAATTGGCTAGCATTTTAGCAGTTTCACTCCTTATATGTTCTGTGGCATGGCAGAAGGGCCTTGGTGGAGGAAAGCTGCTCACCTCATAGCAGGAAGCAGAGAGCAAAGGGCAGGAGCTGGAAAGGGAGATACACCCTAATAGGTTACAACTCCAATGACCCACCTCTTCCAACAAGCCATCTTCTACAGCAAATTAGCTATAGGTCTCCCATCATCCAATCACCTTTCAAAAGCCCCATCTTTGAGGGCATGAAGCTTTGAGGGTATTGTACACAGCTAAGTTAATTAGAAATATTATATGCCGTTAGGCAGGGCTGGGTGTAGAAGACAGTTATGGCCAGGCTTAGAGGAAAAGAGGAACTACACCCATATACTTTCCCTAGGGATGGACAGCAGTGATTGATGTTCTAAACAGGCATCAGTCACCCGGGTGGGGACCAAGACATTACTTAACCCATCCCTTCCTGGAAAATTCTTGTTTGGTCCAGGTACACTTGCTACAAGACTTGCTTCCCCTTTAATCCCCATTTAATCAATATTACCTAGGCAACTATATTTGTTGTAAACTTATTGGTTGATGGTAGCTTTATCCCACCTCATACCCACCTTGCGATTTCCCATTGGATCAATATTACCTAAGAGACTAAACTTTTAATGTTCTTAGTTGACTGCAGTTTTGTTCTACCTTAAACCCGCTTCACTTCGTGGCTTTGCTCAATGAAACACCCTTGAGAATGGGGGGGAGCACTTTCCAGTGCCAACCCCGCTTTCTGTCTCTCTTAGAAGCTTTCTTTCTCTCAATAAATTCTTCCTACTGTTAACTTCTATTCTTCCTAGAATTCATTCTTTGATTTTATTTTTTTTTTCATCCTTTGATTTTAGAAAAACAGAACTTAGCATGTATGGTATCAAGCAGGTCGGGAGTCATATTTCCCTTTCATTATTTGGAGGTCCATAGATCATATATGTCCTTTATCAGGGGGACATCCAGATATATAAACCCTAACAGTTTCCTTTTGCTCAGGGAACAAAATCTAAACTAGCTTCCTCAAATCTACTTCTTGCTATGTTTCTTATTTCACCTCCTATCATTCTTCCCTTAGCATTCCCAGCTAAACTTAATTTTTTTTCTCAGACATACCAAGCCAGCTATACTTAGTTTCTTCTTCTCAGACACACCAAGCCCTTCCCCACATTGGGTTGTTGCACTTGCTGTTTCTCTTGCCTTGGCTGCTCTTCCGTCGGCTGGCTCATCTCATCTGGATGGTATGTCTCAACTCAAATGTCGTCTTAGGCCTTCCCCAGTTTTCTTGTTACCCGATTTCCTTTGAAGCATGAAGCATTTGTTTGTAATGATGCCTGTGCAGTCTCCCAGGCTAGAATATAAGGTCTGTGACAACTAAGACTTGGTTGTATTTGCCACTGTTAGCTTTAGCATATAGTAGAGGCCCAACAGACATTTTTAAAATTTATTTTTGCTGAGTAAAGGGCTCTTTGAGGAAGGGATTTAGTACCTATTTTACAAGTGAAGGAGCTGGGATAAAAATGACTTGTCTCAAGATTATAATAAATTAAGCAGCAAAGACTAGATTGGAACACAAGCTACTTTAAGGGGATTAAATGTGTAAAAATGTCAGGCAGAATTGAGTGGCCCATAAACTGCACATCCTCATTTCCCAACAAACAGGAGAAAAAAATAAAATTAAAAAAAAAAAATCTATATATCTGTATATCTATATCTATATATATCTATATCCAAATATTTGGTTTCAAAGTCTGTTACATACTGGAAGTAGAATTATGTTTTATTTTTTCCTATAAATATTTCAGTTCCTATTACAGTAGTTACTGCTCAAAGGCTTCAGATAAACATAAAATCCCTCTCTCATACAGCTTTCCATTCTATTGAAAAATGTTAAAATTAACAGCATTCAAATGGGGTTTAAAACCCAGAGGCAGGACCTTACGCAATGGTGTAGAATTCAGATTTGTCAAGATAGAGATACTGTGTGTGATGGATCTGAAAGATAGATTCCAGATTCTTGTGTATGGTGAGCAAAGAACTGCAAGTGTACACCTGATGCTAAAAGAAAAAGCAACTCCATTTGTTGCTATTAAAGGGGAAGTGTGCTCATGGTGTGCAGGTCTGTACCAACAGAAACAAAAAGGTGGCATGAATGAGAAAAGCGGTGCCAGGGCCCCAGGGGAAGAGGAAGAGCAGATACATCAGGCTTTTGGGTTTAAAAGGTGCCTCTTGCCGGGGATTTAGCTTAGTGGTTCCACTGCCTGCCTCTCAGAGACATCTAGCAGGAATGAGTCTCCTAGGATTGTTTTAATCACAAACATCATATGTAGTCCCTATGTGTGAACCTTTAACAAAGTTCCAGGGGGGAAGGTTACTGAAGTTCATGCCGCACAACCTAACATGAATGTGCTCTGGCCTGGCGCTCCAGAGATTTCCTGGGTTTTTGTTCTTACTTCTGCTTCTCTTAGGACAAGGGAAGGATTGGCTCTGGGTGTGGCTCACATTGGGTGGGCCGAGGGGTAATGGTCCCACAGCCCCAGATGTGCTTCCTGTACTAAGAGCATTTCTACTGGTCACTTTGAGGCCACTGGGACAAAACACCTGACACAAAGGGAGAGAGGTTTGTTTTGGCTCATGGTTTCAGTGGGGCTCAGTTCAGGCATGGTTGGCTGGCTCCAGAGCAGAACAGCATGGTGGAAGGGCATGGAGCGAAGCTGCTCAACCCATGGCATCCAAGAAACTCAGAAAGAGAGGAATAGGCTACAAGAGTACATTCTTCCGTTTTCCACATTTCACTCCTTCAGTGACCGACCCCCTCCAATCAGGCTCCACTTCCTAATAGCACACAAACTATGAATTCATCCACTGAGGAGTTCAGTCCAGTGATCCAATCACCTTCTAACAGCTCCACCTCTGAACATGTGAGACTTTTGCAGGGACCTTTTGGATCCATAACTCTGCATTATTTAGTGGACTTAGCACATCTTCACGACAAAGCTGTTTTCCTTAGTGATGGCTTTATAAATATACTGTTAATTATATGTGATAGCAAATCAAACCCAATATATTAAAGATTCATGAGATAAACATATTAAAGATAAAAACTGTTGGTCATGGTAGTACATGCCTGTAATCCCAGTACTCTGGAAGGCTGAGGCAGGAGGATCAAAAGTTCAAGTACAGCCTGGACAACTTAGCAACATAGGAGATCCTGTCTCAAAATGAAAATTAAAAAGAGCTGAGATGTAGTTCAGTGCAAAGGCCCTGGGTTCAATCCCCAGTACTACAATAAACACATTCATTTAAGAATACAGATATATGGATACTACTGAAATATAGCAATTTATTTACAAATGAGAACAAATGAACAATGAATACTGGTTCAGAAATTGAAAAAAGGGGACACCAATAGTACTAAACACACTGCCTTTTATTTATTTTCTCCAGGGTCAGAGCTTCTGTGACTTAATTATATAAAGATGAAGGATCAGTATGCAACCTAAAAATATTTATTAAAATTATATCAATACCTTAATCAACTATACAAAAACGACAATGAGACAAACATATGCATCTATAGAACTGCATTATCAGTCAGGCCAGATCTCTGCAGAGTTTTCCTGGCATGACCTCATTCATCTGTGAGAACACAGAGCAATCCCTGTGGAGACATACACACTCATCTACTTGTCCAGCACTGTCAGTGCTCCACTTTCTGATGGTTTCCTTCTGCTATGAATGTGCATGTCTAGTTGTCTGCTTCTTACAGCAGACATTTACCTAAAAGACAGGGTTAGAATTAGTTATTAAATTGCACCTACCTGAAAAGCCCAACACACTACATGTTCTAAAACTTTTCTAAAATGATATTTCAATGAAGTCAAAGAATTTTTCAAGGATTAAGATATCAATATTTTTCCAAATAATAATGGTGGAGTAATAGCAAACTTTTTGGCAATTACTGTTTTTCCAAAGAAAAATTACTAAGGAGGGATTTCCAAAGTAAAATCACAAAATTTCAGATTTCAAGTTACCTTCCTCATCCACCACCCATTGGAGGAGGACTGGGACCTTGAAGATGATTGATTCGACCCATTCTCCGGGGAGGGTTTCCTGGTGGCCTAATAAAAGATAACAGATCCATTGTTTGTTTGTTTTTGAGACAAGGTCTTGCTTTGTAGTTCAGGCTGGCCTTGAGCTGCTGAGATCCTCCTGTCTCATCCTCACAAGTGATGGGACTAGAGGCATGTGCCACCATGACCTCTTTTAGTATATCCACTGTTTGGCAGATAAAACTTCAATGGATTTCTTTTAATCACTTAGTAACTACATAATCCTAAAAAGATTCTTTAAGAACTACCACTTAGGTCAGGAGTCAAAAATTGAAGCACTTCTAGGGATCAGACCTATCATGCACGTGAGGAAAATGAGTCAAGCAAGGACTAGGGTGAACTACAGCACCTCCTCTAGGTGCCAGGAGGAAAAGCAACTGCAGCTAATTTCTGCCACGTGGAAACACAAGCCTAGCCCAGTGTTATTGATCTTCACGATCTGCTCAGTTTTTCATCAGTGGCTAAAAATGCAGACTGTAAAATTAAATCTCTAGATTTTAATGCTGACCATTTGTTTTCATCCTTTAATTTAGACTTGTCCCATAGGATATTCAATGTATGTTTTAGCTTTGCCAGATTAACTTTATCAAATCAGAGCTAAAGTCACTTTTAATTTACAGTAACCCATTCATTTTATAAAAATGGGATTCAAACTACTTAATTTTCAAAATCCTAATTCTACCTATCTATCTAAATATCAAATGTAATTGTAATACACAAAGGAGTACACAACTGTTATCCGGAAAAAAAGATATACCCTCTTCCATCATCATATCTGGAATCAGATGAGTTTCTGTAGCCTCTTCCTTTTTTCACATCTTGCTGGAGCAGAGTTTTGAAACTGAAACAAGGGGCAAAAATAGAGATATCACACCAGGAATGTAGCTCAGTGGCGCCGCACCTGCCTGGCAAGTGCAAGGTCCTGAGTTTGATTCCCAGCACCAGAAAAAGAAATAGAGATATCACTTTTGCCAATAGTATAAAATATATTTCCATGGTCTTAACTGGAAATATGGTTTTATCATCACTATGAAAGGATGATTAAATTTACCCCGTGGTTCCCCATTGTGGGTAGCTGGCTCGATAACACTACCTAGTTTAAGCACCCATCTAACCTACTGTTCCTTCTATTCCTTTTTTTGCTAATAATTTCCCTAGGCAGAACAGGAAAGCAGAGTCCTCCTCTAGTTCTTCCACCATTCAGAACCCACTGTGAGGTTCCAGAGTCTGTTTTTACAGTTCCCCACACCCCTTCCTCCTGGATTTCCCCTGCCTACAGGCTACCTAACCTCACCTTGGGGGGTGAGGGGCGGAGGGTGGTATAACACAGAAACAGGGCTTCTGGGAATCCACTGAAATAGAATTTTCTTTATTTGTGGGAAAGCAGGACGTAATTAACATAAAGTAGTAAATAATATGGAATAGTCGAAATTTGGAAAGCACTATAAGTTTTGTGCTTAACTTAGGGCCCTCTCTTGTCCCCAGCTATATTTTTCTGTGGAACCATCTCTTCCATTTTACATTCTGCTCTGTTTAACTTTTGCTCTACACAGCCATAAAATTAAGCTTTTTAAACCACATCTACAAGCAAATAAAGATCACGGTTTGATAGTCAGACTTCTATGCCATCCTTCATATGGTTTCCTCCAAGTGGAGTAACTTCCTCTGACATCCACTGCCCTTCACAATATGAAGGTATCACTGATGTCACAGTCAGTGAAGGGCAGTGTCTCACTTCTTTGCTTCTCTATCACAAATTCAAATACATACTCAAGATGAGTAAAACTTGTCAGTAGTTGATTTTTATGAAATGAACACCATGTGAAAAGGCAAAAATGCATTTAATTCATAATTACTTGAAATTATGGGGAAGTTTAATTTTTGGGGGCTGTGTATCAATTCCAACTCTTCATTCCAAAAAGTTAACTACTTAGATAAGACATGGTCAAGCTTTCCAACCCTTACATTCACAATTGTGAGATGTTTTGGTGGTAGCAGCTTGAACATTAAACAAGTATTAATTTCTCTTTGTAAAGCTATTTTTCCTTTTTTTTCTTGTAAAGGTATTTTTCAAATTAAAATTAATTGCTTCAGGAAAGCTAAGTTTGGGTATCTTGAGATACTCAACATATCTAACCTACTTCTGTCAACTTAAATAAACACCAGGGCAATTAGGAACACTACTATACTTACAACAAAACCACAAACTCAGCTATTCCCCAGAAGAAATCTGTTATTAGTGATAGTCTCCACGGGGACTGACTCCGACTGTCCAACACTTGTCCTATAGACAATAAAGAAACTTCATTGAGTGTTATAAATCCCTAACCCAAAAGGCATTATGCTTAATTAATTAGGTAACAATGATACACTTAGCCATTGTTCCAAATAGTCAACTCAAGAAGCCCACATCCTGTGCATCATTCTATGAACAGTTCAAGGGGCTGGGGATTTATCTCAGTGGTTCCACCACCTGCCCAGCAAGCGCAAGGACCCAAGTTCGATCCCTAGTACCAAAAAACACAAACAAAAAAGACAGTTCAAGGAAGTAGGGCTCTGTGATTTAAGGTCTATCCCTTGAACATGACAAACACCTAACTATAGTATGTAAGTCTGGTGGGTGACTTCATTCTATCCAAGTATTTTTCTTCCCTTTTATTGGTAAAATACATTTCATCAAACATTTTAGTGATAAAACCTATTTAACATAAAATGTACCATTTTAACCATTTTTTAAGTACAGTTGTGTGGCATTAAATACATCCACATTCACACTGTTGTGCAATGCTCACCACCATCCACCTCTGAAACTCCATCTTCCCCACCTGAAAATCCATACCCTTTAAACTCTGACTCTTCATTACCCACCCCCTAAGCCCTTGGTGATGAGCATTCTATTGTTGACTCAGAATTTAACTACTGTAGAAACCTCATAGAAGAGGTGCCCTTATTTATTTATTGTACAATAAGGTATTAAAGTTGCACATACATGTGCAAATCAAGAATTAGAAAGTGAGGGACAGTCATTTGACATTGTAGAACAAACAGGTCTGGCTACAGGCTGACAATTGTTATCAGCAAAGTTAAGACACAGGCAAGCTTACCAACAATAAAATGCCTGTCTCTTTGTGTCCACCCTATTTCACTTAGCAGTGTCTTCATGGTTCATCTACCATTTGTCAAAAAATCCTTTCCTTTTAAAGACTGAACAATACTCCATTGTATGTATACACCTTTTTGTCCATCCATTCATCTGTCAACGAACACAGGTTGCTTACTATGAATCGTGCTACAGTACTATGAACATGGGCATATAATTATCTGTTCAGACAAGTATTTTGAATAAGCAAGTAGGTTGGGTGGCTATCAATCACTTCCTAAATGGTCCACATTCGGCATGTTTCTTTTCTCTTGCATGGTCTCTTGTCTATATAAAAAGACTGTCTATACAATCACACAGTCACCAGTTTTTAGGATGAGTTATTGTGATCAAATTGCTATAAATCAAAGAGTCCCTAGTTCCAAGTGCTTGTTCTTCATTAAAAATGATCACTATTTTCTGTAACAGGATGTTCTTGATTATAACAATAGCTTAATCCCAAGCAAAACTGGACCTATTTTTTTTTCAAACCACTTTAAATATTAGTGGCTATTACCTGAAAAGTTAGTTTCAGCCTTGTAATCAAGAGGTCAGAATAGTTTGAGAAGAACAGCTGTTTACTGGCTACCTCATCTCTCCATGAGCTTCACTCACTCTCCTCCCTCCTCTACAGGGTTTACTTTTCCTCTCCTTGACCAGCTCACTTCCTGGTCAATCCACTTGGGTCTAAGCTCTCACTGGCGTGGTGAGAAAGGCTGCAGAGTCAGAGAGTAGGTATGGGCTTGGTTCTGCCTGCCTCTCCTTAGCTGTGCCTTTGGGGGCTGATGTGACATTTCACTTCTCTGAGAAAAAGTATTCCAAGGCTAGCCATCATATGGAATTTTTGAAAAAAAAAGTCACCTGGGGCTGGGGATTTAGCTTAGTGGCTCTGCCGCCTGCCCCGAAAGTGCAAGGTCCCGAATTCGATCCCTGGTACACCTCACTCACTCCCAAAAAAAGAAAGAAAAAAAAGTCACCTGACAGTAAGAGAAGTGTTCTGTCAGTTATGAAGTACAGTACCGATAAATGCAGTCCTTCTAAAAAGATCAATCTAATCTGAACTCATTATTTTTGAGTGAAAAGAAACTTTTATATGCCTGGCCATGATCTTATCTCGCTGTTTACACTTTGCAAGGGGGAGAAAAGCTTTCTGAAGGCAGAACCCTTTGTCTCTCCACAACTTCAGAAGGAAAAGCTTAAATAAAGTTGCATTTCTCAACAACAGAAATGAGATAAAAGGTCTATACTGGGTATTTATGTGTATCAGGATAATGCTAATACATTAAGACACTCAACAAACACAAGGAATTATTTGATAATGAATAGATGCTATCACCATTAATCACAAAGAATATAAAACAAACTAAAGTCTGTAAGAGTCCAAAACTGCAAGGGTCCGAGTGAAATTTTGATGCCTTCCTTTACCGTCCATCAGCTTACTTACTTCAAAAATATTTAAGTGGGTTGTGAGAAATTTTTGGAAACAAACAACAACAACAAACAACAACAACAACAAACAACAAACCACAAAGGGTAAGCAGCCAGAAGATTTCTTAGTATCTTAATCCGCTCTAGATGATTCTCTGGAGATAAACATGATTCAGATAGAACCACTACCGCCTTCTTCTAGTGACCCAAGAACTCTCCAAAACTGCACGTAACAATTTCACCCCAGTCAAACAGGTGTGCAGATGATTCTGGCACTGATCAGAGCCAGTCATACTGTCTTTCCTTTCCAATCATTTTCTTTGTGAAGTCACGGAATTCTCTGACTTTTCTATTCCAGTTATAATTTACTACTCCTATATAGACTGGCGCTTCTTACCGAGCTCCATGAAAACTTGGGCCAGAAGCTGTGTGTGACTAGCCACGCTCTCTTGGAGGGAAAGCCTATCATGCTTTTATCTACACCTAGCTCAGATTTTTGTTTTTGATTTCTGTTTTTTACCTGTTGTGTAAAGAGGCAGGATAGTAGATAACGAGGCCTCTGATGCCAGCACGGCTGGGTTCGAATTCGAACCTTTGTGATCCTGGGCAAGGTATTTTATCTGTGCTTCAGTTTCCACTCGTAAAGCAGATAATAATAAAATATCACCTGACTAGGTCTATGAGAAAGATTAATAAGCACAAGACACTCTAACAGTCCCCAAGGCAAACGTGCTAGAGTGCGGGATCAATATTGTCCTCCGCCCCCGACCGCCCGAAGGACCAGCAGCGGACATGCCCGGCTTCGCCTCCGGCTCCGCGCGGCCTCTGGGCCCTAAGGTCCCGGGACCCGCTAATGAGGAGGAAAGAATCCCCGAGTACAGGCTTCTAGGTCAGTGGTCGTCCCCACTGCAAGACCAACTCACCATTCGAGATGTAAACCATCTTGGCTCCTTTCTGGTTCCGGAGCTCCGAAAACACCAGCTGTCTCTTAGCTTTCCGTATCTCCCTTCGGTCCCGCCCCTCAACGTCACAGGCCAGAATTGGACAGAACTGTGACAAGAGGAGGGACGTGGGAAGAGCTCATTGGCTGCCGGGGAGAGCTTCCGCGTCCTCCCTAGGCAACTTCCGGGAAAGTGGAGGCTGTGGAGCAGGCGAGCGGAGGTGACGCTTCGCTTATCCCGGCCAGCACTGCACTTCCTGGACGGTCTCAGGTTTGAGCGAGGGCGTTCCTGTGCACCGCCACGGGAGAAGCCGCTTTTTAGCTGATAGGCACTGGGTGGGGTAGGCAAAGTGCGGTGTGCAGTGGACTGAGGAACCTTGGCAGGAATAAAGTCCACGGGACTTTGCTGAGGACGGTACTGGAGGGTGTGGCGGAGTGAGTTGGGGTTTGTAGGAGGGACGTGTCTCGGGGCTGTGACCACCGTGGAGAACTAAATTGTCAGGCCTTCTTGACAGGCCCTCCCAGATGTATTCATTCTTTTTTTTGGTACCTGGGATCGAACTCGGGTCTTTGTGCTTGTGCAGCAAGCGGCGAAACCACTGAGCTAAATCCCCAGCCCTTCATTCTCTTTTTAATCAGTATTTCTGTTCTCTTCGCCAGAAGTGAAGCATCTGTGAAAAATAATTTCAGCGGTAACATGACACCTTTCTAAGCTACTTGGTGGCCACTACTTGCCAGCACCGTGGAGGTAACAATTGAATTAGAAGTCATGTCCTGGGCATTCACTGAATGTGACCCCCATTCTTGGCTGCTCCAGCCACTGGGTTCTTTCTGTTCCTTAAGCGTGGCAATTTCGTTCCTGTCTCAAAGCCTTTGTTCTGTTCTTGGTTCTTTCCGTGTAGGGTCCTAATGGTGGATTCCTCCTTTTTTCAGTTCTCATGCCATGTCATCTGCTTGGGAATGGGCCTACCACCTTCTTGAAAAGGAAAAGTACATTTTGGAAATAATGCTTTAATAACGTTCAGATTGTGTATTCTCACAGCTAGAATTGACAGAGATTTAATTTCATGTTGATTTGGGAAATGAACATTTTTCTCCAAAAAAAAGGTGCATGATGGGACAAGACAACAACAGTCACCTCATTTGAGATTTCTTGCAGCACAAAGGGGATCACTTTTGCAAAACTATTGAAGGGAGAGGTCATTCATTCATTTTTCCCAAGCACCTTTCTTAACCTAGAATTCCACCACCCTTGCTCACCTGCTCTACTCAGTTGCCTTCTAACTGAAATCCCAGGTTCCACCTTTACTATCCTTAAACAGTTTTTAAACCTGCAGCAAGAATTATCTTAAAATGGAGATGCCCTTAAAATCTTTTGGACACTAAAATTTCGTGCTTCCTTTTGTTGTTAAGATAAAATCCAGGTCCTTCTCTTACAGGTTCATCATCACCTACCCCCTGATTGTACCTTTCACTGTTTCCCGCCATATATTCCCACCCAAGTCATCTCTAGCAACGTTGTGCATTTGTTTGTTTTGTTTTTTGTATCTTGGGGACTCCGCACATGCTCTGCTCTCTACCTGGAACACTTTACCTGACGTTTTGAACGTTCAGCACCTTTTGTCATAAGCTCTCAGCCTGAGTGTCATCAGTTCAGACTGCCCTTCCCTGGCTATTCCATCCTGTGATTATTTTCTCACTCTTCTTATCTGATAATTGATTTTTTTTCTCTTCCTGAAGAAAATATCAAAGGAATAGCTTTGTTCCTGTCTATATCCTTAGCTACCACAGTTCTTGGCAAGTGGTAGTGCTTGGATTTTTGTTGATTGGATAAAGGGAATGGACAGGGGGAATTCCTTAATAGACTCCTGTTTTCCTGCTGCTTCTGCTCTGATTCCTTATGATGAAAACTTGCTGTTAAAGCCAGATCCAGGGCCAGGGATTTAGCTCAGTGGTTCCTCTGCCTGCCCCGAAAGCGTAAGGACCGGAGTTCGATCCCTCGATCCCCAGCACAAAAAACAAACAAAACAACCCAGATCCATTCTGGGGTTGGGGATGTAGTTCAGTGGTGCAGTGGCAGGCTTAAGACCCTGAGTTTGATTCCCAGAACAACAACAACAAGAAAAAACTCAGATTCATCCCTTAATGAAGACAAAATGTGAAAGGACTTTACAAGTGGGAAAAAATTGCAGAATTAGTTACAAGGTAGAATAGAGAACAAAGTAATATTTCTCCTCTTCCCTATCCTTTAATGTCTAGAACTTCAAGTTAGCCATTAACCTAGGTACTGTTGAATACTTGAAATGTGGCTAGTTTATATTGAGATGTACTGTATAAAATACACACCAGATCACAAAGATTTAGAATGAAAAATAAACTATCTTGTGTTTTTAATATTAACAGCATGTTGAAATGAGAATATTTTGGATATTGGATTAAATAGTAAAAGTGATTTTAGTTTTTTCTTTTTTTGGTACTGGGGATCGAACTCAGGACCTTGCGCTTGCAAGGCAGGCAGTGGAACCGCTGAGCTAAATCCCCGGCCCCATCTTTTTACTTTCTTAATGCGACTCATAGAACTCATAGAATGTTACATTTCTGTTAGACTTTGCTGGTCTAGAAGGAAGACATTATTGACCTGAACCAGAAAAGGCAGTAAGTAAATATTTGTTGAATAAATGAATGAAAGAAGTCTTACAAAAACTGTATTACAGTGGTACCTCGGCTTACACAGTTAATTTATTTTATGATTTGGGGGAAGATGGCTGCATTTGTGTTTGAGTAGGAAAGATAGCTGTGGTCATGTTTGTCACCCAATGTGGAGTTTGCAAATGGAAACAAAGTTTTGCTGAGTGCTTTGTTTGTGAATTGAATTGTTTGCAAACAAAAGTGTTTATGAACTGAGACATTACTGTAGTTATTCAGGGTTTACTATGTATCAGCCACTGTTTAAGCATTTCCCTTTATTAATTCAATATAACAACAAAAGCTAAAATTTATGTAGCAGTTAACCTGTGCTGTGGATTTTTTGTTTGTTTGTTTTTTGCTTTAGACCAGGTCTTGCTATGTAGTTCAGGCTGGCCTTGAACTCACTATGTAGCCCATGCTGGCTTTGAACATATGGCAATCCTCCTGCCTCAGCCTCCCAACTGCTGGGATTATAGGCATACACCGCCATGCCTGGCTTGCCAAGAATGTTTTGAGTGCTTTCAAGTATTCATTAAAATCTCAACCCTATTTAATGGGTTCTCTTATTCCCATTTTGTAGATGAGAAAACTGAGCCATAGGGAACTCAAGTGACTTGGCTAAGGTCACACAGCTCATAAGCAACAGAGCTGAAGTCAAGATCAAGTGCCTGGCTTTACATTTTCACCTCTGTACTATATGCTGCCTCACCACACATAAGCAGAAGGATTGGAATAAGATAGAATGCAACATGGTAATCATATGATAGAATCAGAGGTCATTTTTGGAAATTGCATGTATTTGAATGTGTCTGGTTTTCTCAAACTTGTGAACTATCTTTCCCCAGTTGTTTTGTTTGTTTGTTTTATTTTTTGGTGCCAGAGATCGAACTCGGGTCCTTGCACTTGCGCAGCAGGCGGCAGGCAGCAAACCACTGAGCTAAATCCCCGGCCCGCCCAGTTTTGTTTTTTTTCCCCAGGCACCCTTTGAGTATCCCTAGGTATCCCTTACCCAGGAGGATGGGCTACTCAGAATGACAACCACTGTTAGAGCTGAAGCTGAAGTTGATTCCATCTAGGCCAGAGGTTGGGAGTTAGAGATGAGTGTTGTTTACCACCGACATAGTGAAGGAACCGTAGGTTACATTAAAAAGGTGAGATGGCCAGACATGTTGGCACACGCTTGAAGTCCCAGCACTCTGAGAAGCTAAGGCAGGAGTTTTCCAAGTTCAATCCCAGCCTGAACAATATATCAACGTAGAGACCCTGCCTCAAAATAAAACATAAAAAGGGGGCTGGGGACATAGCTCAGTGCAAAGGCCCTGGGTTCATCCCTAGTACTGCAAAAAACCCAGTAAGATGCCCTTGATAATACCCTCAGCAAACATAGCAAATAAATGGCATTTATATTAATCAACATTTTATGTATTCACATAGTCATTGCCTTTGTGTTCTTTATTTCATCTGGGCTGAGAAATCTTAACTTTTTGTCTCATATTTCTACCTTATACTCTTTATTTTGTTTTTCATGACATCTTAAAAAAATTCCTTTTAAGTTATGTATCCTCAGGCTCTACATGCTAAACAAATCAACAGTTTTTTAAGTCAGCAGAAGTGATTAGTCTGAAAGTTACCTCCTACTTCTTTTTCTTTCATTTCTTTCTGTTTCTTTCGTTTCTTTCTTTTTCTTTCTTCCCCTTCCTCCTGCTGGTTTTCCTTTTCTTCTTTTCTCTTCCTCCTCCCCTTCTCCTCCCCCTCTTCTTATTCTCTGCTCTTCCTCCTGCTGCTGCCTCCTTTTGTTCTTCCCTCATTTTCATTGTGGTGCTGGAGAACATGCATGCTAAGTACATGCTACCACTGAGCCACACCCTCAGTCTTGTATGAATTACTTAAAGTTCACAGTGGAATCTTGCTTGGAGAGTTTGGTTGGTTAATCTGTAATCTTTAAAGAATGTTTGCAAAATTCTTTTAGTTCCATGTGAACACTTCAAGGTTTTCATGTCTTCAAGATGTACATATTTTTCCCTCTACCTAGAACACTTGCCCTTGACTCCTTGTACATTAATTATATTTCATTAGTATGCCTCTCTGATTAAATTTCAACAGTTTATCTTTAAGACTATCTGGGCTGGGCATGGTGGTGCACACTTGTAATCCGTAATCCTCTCGTAAGAACCTTGTGATTGCATTACAGGAAGAGAAATACTATCCCAATTATCATTTCTAACCTTTTAAATTGACCCAGTTTTACCAGTCATAGAAACTAACACAAACTGGTATATCAGTGGGTGGAATGGGATACTACTCCATATTTTCAAAGTAAAGCAGTCAGATGTAGGTGTTAGTTGGATTTTGGGTGCATATGACTGATTGTTAAAAGCAAATTTTTAATATTTTTATAATTGTACCAAAATACAGTAATACCGTATGAATTAGGTTCACGAACAAAAGCATTTGGCAAAATTTTGCTTCCGTTCACAAACTCTGGATCATGTGACAAACATGACCACAGCCATCTCCCCCACACAAACACAAATGCAGGTATCCTCCCCAAATTGTCAAATTCAGTTCGTAAACTGAGGTACCACTGAATATATTACTTTGTAAGCTTTATCTTGCGATCTCTAAATATGGGATGTGAAAAGTATAATGGGAGTGAAAATGTCTTAGTTACATTCTTGTTGTAATGTCCACACATTAAAAGAGGAAAGGTTTATTTTAGCTCACAGTTTAGAGGTTTCAGTTCATAGTTGGCTGGCTACATGGCAGAAGAGAAGTAGTCCATGGGTGGCTGGTAGGAAGAAAAAGGCTTCCTTCTTTCCCTTTTTATTCCATCCAAGCTACAAGCCTGTTGATTGGTGCCACCCATACCCAGAGTGGGTGTTCCCTCTTCACTAAATGCATCATCCACTCTCAGAACTATGCTAAACCAGTTAGTGGACTAATTCAGTATCACACCCCTATGATCTAGTCACTCCCAAAAGTCTCACCTGTGAGTGCATGAGGCTTTGTTGGGATATATAGTTATAAGCCATAACATTCTACCCGACCCCCAGAGACTCATGGGCATTCCTTTATACAAAATGTATTTAGTCCATCTCTAAGAGTTACCAAATTCCTAGCAGTCTCAGCGTTGCTGAAAAGTCCAACTGCAAAGTCTCCTCTAAGATGTAAGGCAGACTCTTTTTTTTGTTGTTGCCTGGGATCCATCTCAGGTCCTTGCGCCTTCAAGATAGGTGGCGGAACCACTGAGCTAAATCCTGGCCCTTAAGGCAAACTTAACTGTGAGCCCCTATAAAAATGAAAAGAAAGTTAAACATTTCCAACACAGAATGGCACAGCATAAACATTCCCATTACAATGGTAGAATAGGAGGATAGAAAGGAATGGGGCCAAAGCAAGACCAAAGTCCAGCAGGGCAAACATTAAATCCTGTAGTTCCATGTCCAGCACCTGGGCGAATGCACAGCATGATAACTCCACAGAGCTTGGATTGCCTTGCTTTTATAGTACTACCAGTGATTTTGGTCCTCATGGCCTCTCTCTTGGGTTGTTCACTCCTTGCCACTTTCTTCAGACCCTACATTTTTGGCTTCTGCCACCTCCTGGGATCTCCACTGCGCTTTCAGCTTCGCCCTCACAGCCACACACACTGCCTTCCCAGGTCTTCTTCTGAAATCTGGGTGGAAGCCTTCGTGACCCACAACTCTTATATGCTGCATGTGCCTAAAACCAGCACCCTGTGGCTGATGCCAAGATCTACCGTGGCTGGGTTGCTGAACACTATGAATCCCAATCCTCAAGCCATCTCCCTTCTAGAAGATGGTACCCTGGGGCTGTCTGCTCTTAGCAATTTTGAGACTGTAAAGGGTGGATTCCTGCTGGTTTTTGTGATACCCTGAGGCCATCTTTTCACTTGTCCTTTTTCCAGGTACTTGGCTTTTTAATGCTAATCTGTTCAGCAACCAAGTTCTCTGCTCCATCTTGGAGAAGGCAACTTTACTGGAGCTTCCTTTCAGGTAAAATCAGAATTTTAAGTCATACTACTGGACTGTTTGCTCTGATTCTCAAGGTACAGCTGGCTAAAAGCCCCCAACAGTAGCTGTGCCACTACCTCGACATTAGACATCCTTGGAATTTCTTCTACCGGGTTAATTAGTCCGCTGCCCTTAATCTTAGTCTCCGGACATGAGCAAAGTGCAGAGAAATTTTCTGCCAAAGCATAACATACATGGCCTGGAGTCCAACTGCTAATTGCAGTCCTTGTTCCCAGCTGAAACATGATCATGGTCTTTACCAGCTACATTTGTATTAGCATTCTGATCTTCTTCATTCTGACCAGAATCTCCCATCAAACTTGTTTTACAGCATTCTATAGCTATTTCTCCAACCAGCATCTCCAAAAATTTCCAAATATCTCCTGCAAGCCAGTTCCAAAGGCTTCTGAACCATTTTCTCAGGTATTGTCACAGTGGTAACCCCACCCTCTGTACCAAAATCTGCCTTAGATACTTTTTTCTTGTTGCCAGAACACATGCTTACAAGTTAAAGGAAAGGTTTGTTCTATCCCAGTTTGTAGAGGTTAAATCCATAGTCGACTGGTTCCAAGGTAGGGTGGCATTGCAGAGGAGAAAGAATTCATGGCATCATAGACATGAAGCAGCAAATCTGCCCTTTTCTTTCCTTTTTCATTCCATCCAAGCTTCAAGCCTATTGTTTAGTGCCACCACACCCAGGTTGTGTCTTCCCTCTTCACTAAATCCAGCATCCACACCCAGAACTATGCTAAACCAATCAGTAGACTAGTCCACTATCCCAGACTCACGATCCAGTCACTCCCCAAAGCCCCACCTACTGTATAAGCATATGAATGAAGCTTTGAGGGGGAGGGTATCTAGATATAAACCATAATAGCAAGTTACTTTATTGTTCATAGAATTCAAGATAACACTCATCTTTATATTTAAAAAATTAGAGTATGGATATGTGCCACGTGTAATTTACTATTCTTATTTACTAACTGGTTTGATACAGACCATTTGATATTAGTCTTTTTTTGTTTTAAGGTGATATCTGTATATAATATTAAGATCAAAAGATGCAAGTGAATACCTCATGAAAGCAAGTTTCTCCTTTTTTCCTGAAACCTGGGATTGTCAAGTTTGATCCTCTGGTTTAGTGAAGCTGTCATAAACACTGCTTGGTGAATTCCTGCTGAGCAGTAGAAGTCTTACTGACAGATTCTTCTCTTTGAATTCCCATCTCCTCTTGGATCTTGGGCAAGCAATTCCTCACTCATATATTAGCCCTTTAATGCTTTTAAATACTTTCCCCATTATTTCGTGCAGCTCTCTCTAGTTGTCCTCAGGAGAGTTGGTACAAATTTCTTAATCCTCCGTGACAAAAGTGGAAGTTGATACATTTATGTCTCCAAAATAACGTGACAATTTAGATTAGGTCTTAGATCAAACAATGCTTTGCTTTTGACTTTAAAAATTCTGTTATTTACAAAGAAATTTTCCAGAACAACTGCTGTTTTCCTAGCATGGTCAAAACTATCATTATTACTTATAAATTGATATAAATAATTTATCATTACTTATAGATAAATAATTTATTATTAATCAAAAGAATATGATAAGTAGTAAGCTAAACGTGTGGGTGATTTAATAACACCTTTATTTTGCCAATAAACATTCCACTTTTACCGTGCATGGTGGCACATGCCTGTAATCCCAGCACTTGGGAGCCAGAGGCAGGAGGATTACTTGAGTTCCAGGCCAACCTGGGCTATGTAGTGAGTTCAGGGCCAGCCTGAACTACAGATCGAGTCCTTGTCTCAAAAAAACCAAAACCAAAACAAAACATTCCACTCTTTTTTTGTTGTTTTTTTTTTGGTACCAGGGATCAAACTTGGGTCCTTGCGCTTGCGCAGCAGGTGGTGAAACCACTGAGCTAAATCCCTGGCCCTACACTTTCAATCTTATAACCAACAAGTGAATAAAATTTATTTCGTTTTACATTCTTTGTATTTTAATGGTAGGGTCAATGAAAATAAGTCTGTGTATGGTCTGTTTGGAAAAACGTCTTTCCCTGTGTCCTAGTGAGGGCTGTTCCTGAGTCAGATCTTAAGCTAGGCTTGGAGAGATGGTATTAGGGATGCTTTTGTGCCTGCAACTAGGTAGCTCGAGAGACTTGCTAATGCTTCAACATCACCTTATTTTTTTCTTACTAATTTTTTTTTTCTTACTAATTTTATAACAAGCAGCTTGTTCGTATTACCCAGGGTCAAAAATGGGTCCCAACTTCAAAAACCTCATCTCCCACAATTATAGTAATTCATCTCTTTTGCTGTGAAACTTTAACTTGTTTTTGATGTGAAGTATGAGAGCCTGAAAATGGAATCTGGCAACTGAAGAAGTGTTGCTTGATATTATTTTCTCATTCTTTTTGAATGTATTTAGTTACTCCTTAGTGGTGCCCAGGCTTGCATGTTCAGACTGAGATGTCTCACGAGTATGTGGGGAAGCATATGTGCAGAAAAGTGGAGAAGCAGGTGGGAATGACTGTAGGCACCTTGGCACTGACCTGTTTGATCTTTTGTTCCTGGGCTGCACGGCACTGGCTGGCAGGGAAGGGAACAGATGCGGAGGACAGCAGTGGGCCTGGCACAGGAGAGAGCCATCGCTCAGACATCCTGCTGCAGGATCCATGACAGACAAACAGTTCACACTGGGACTCAGTAGGCTAACTGGGTACTTAGCAGCTCGGCTTGGGACTGTTCCCATGTGGGGAGCCACCCAGAATATGACTAGTCGTTCCAGTTGACTCCTGGTTTTTAGAAATGTAAAATTCCAAAGAAAGTCTTAAGTTAAATTTTTCATCTTGCAAAATTCATATCTATAACCCAGGATTTCTATTTCTAGAATTTCCTAAAAACAAAGAGAGGTTCAAAATGTGCAAGGATATTTATCCCGGTATTATTTGAAATTTTTTTAAAAAGCACCTCATGAAACTTTGTAACTGGGGAATCAGTTAAATTTTGGAATAGCATACTGTACATTAACATAATGGGAAAGCATGATACATTAGGTGAAATAAATTATAAAACAATAGGTACTGTATGATATCAGTACAAAAAAGGGAGCATTTATATGGAACTATACCCAAGGCATTATGAGAGCTATAATTTTTTCCTGTTTTTCTGTAGTTCTTAAATTTTCTGTAATAAATATGTATTCTTTTTATAAATATAAACAATACTTTTTCTTTTTGGTACCGGGTCTCGAACTCAGGACCTTGTGCTTGCGAGGCAGGCGGCAGAACCTCTGAGTTAAATCCCCGGCCCTTATAAACAATACTTTTGTTTAAAGCTTTATTTGTTAGAAACAAGGTTCATTTCTACTTTCATTTCAGTGGTTTGGATAATTCTTTAAAACATTTTTTTTCTTGCACAGGGGTAGAAAATTAACAAAGAAGATTTACTTAGATAATTATTAAATGTTGGAGCACATTTTAAAATAAATTTCATTTCATAAAGTTATCTAAGTATGAAGAGTATGTAAGAATCAAGGAAACATAGTGACAAATTCCTTGCAGGTTAGCTCAAAAAAGTCCTGATTGATTAAAAGGAAGCCTTAGCATTCAGATTTTGTGACTACTTCATTGGAAAGGCTGCAGAATAAATGCAGTCATTTTAAACATTTTTTTCTAAAGTCAGATCTTACTACTAAATTTAGAAAAG
The DNA here is from genome assembly GCF_000247695.1 of Heterocephalus glaber. Next base: position 3,298,864 of record NW_004624822.1, on the reverse strand, counting down.
TTTATTATAGGGCTGTGGATGTTATAGCACTTTTTGGGTAGCAGACAGATTGTTGGTAGATCCTAGGGTCATCATGCTGATATTTTCAGCACCCTGAAAAAATGACCCATGAATCAAGAAAATTTAGCAAATTTGGATGGCAAAAAAACCAAGCAAACAAATCTTCAAAACAAATCCAGAGTTTAGTTCATGAGTGTTTTAACTTGCCAATCCTTTAAAGAATTTAGAAGATGTAAAGTTATACTGTATCTTTAATTTTAGGGAAAGAAATTAGAGTTAAAAATCAGTATCTTTTGCCTTCCATCTGGAATGCAATCTGAAAATAAAATGCAAAGTGTCAGTGCTGAAAATACGTAATTTCTTTTAAGTATGCATACATACAGTGAAATAAAAGACTTGAGCTGCCTTCTAAAAGACAGTGGACAAACCAGGTGTGGTAGTGCATGCCTGTCATCCCAGCACTTGGGAGGCTGAAGCAGGAGGATCACTGTGAGTTCAAGGCCAGCCTGGGCTGCATAGTGAGTTCAAGGCCAGGATGAACTACATAGTGGAAACCCTGTCTCACAAAATAATAAATAAATAAATAAACAAACAAATAAATGACAATGGACAAAGACTGCAGAGACCTCAGTCTGTTCTACAAGACCCAAAGAAATTTGGGGAGGTTGTCCCCTACAGTGCCCAATAAGTGTGCTCTGGAATACCATCTACTTATTTTCTTTAATTCTCGCTCCCCCACCGTGGCATTTTGGCTTTAAGAATCAAGAAACTATATTTGAAACCTTAGACCAGTAAAAGAAATGGCTTCCTTTGACCCTGTAGGTCAGTGGTGGTGAATCTATGGCACGTGTGTTACTTGTTTTTCTTTTAAGAGAAAAGATGTTAATGTAGGAGTTTTTTCTAAACTAAAATCTCAGTATTCAGGTTTAATTGCAGTGTTGGCACTTTGTGATAAATGAGTGAGTTTGGGATTGCAGTTTGGGCACTCGTCTCTAAAAGGTTTGCCATCACTACTGTAGTGATGTGAGGCTTCTAAGAGCTTGTCTGGTTGTCTAGAAGAAAGACCTATAGATGCTTCAGGACATTCATTCCTTTTTTCATCCTTAATGGGCTATAGGTTTTCTGAACCCAGATTCTGGGCACTTTACTTTTTTCTCTAGGTCTTAAAAATCCATTTAAGTATTCAATCACTCCTGGTATTTGGTCCAATGTGACGAACTGTTATAGGCTCTTACTGTGTACAAGTCATCATGCCATACAATAGGACAGATAATAATAGTTAATGTTTCTTTAGCACTTATTATGTACCACATACCGTCCCAAGAAATTTCTGTATGGAACATTATATTGAAAGAGCATGAGTTCCATGCTTCTAAATGAAAATTGGCAAGCCCTACATCTTCTCTGGTTTTAGGTTGCACACTGTCTCAGTTTAAAAATTAGAATATCTAGCTAGGCATGGTGGTACACGCCTGTAATACCAGCACTCTAGGAGGCTGAGGTAGGAGGATCCCACGTTCAAGTCCAGCCTGGGCAATTTAGCAATTTAGTGAGACCCTGTCTCAGAATTTAAAAATAAAAAACAAAAAAGGTGGGGAGGGTTCCTGGGGATATAGCTCAGCACAAAGGTCCTGGGTTCAATTGCTAGTGCAGCAGAAAAAAAAAAACCAATGACAAAAATAGCCCAGTCCTAAGTGATAGTCAAAACACCAATACTGACTGAAAAGAAGAGCTTTTCCCTTCTCTGGTGGAGGCTTGCTGTAGGGAGGAGATGGGTGTGACCAGATACTTCCCTTTCCTCCCCACCCACCCCTGGGCTTTACTCCACCTCCTAAAGCTAGGTTCTGGCCCCTCTGGAATGGGAAGGAGAGCTAAGGGGACCTGTTCTTCCTGTTCTTACCCATGATGCTTCATAATCTGGGCTGGTGCTCTCTGAATCCAGCTTTGTGGGTTTTTTTTTTTAATTTTTTCAATTGCTGAGGATCTATCACAAACAGTACCCTTGATAACATCAGAAGCATTCCTATTCCTGATCTTGGCTTGCCCAGCTCTTCCTCTGTTCTAGTAATAAAGGTTTACTGCCAGCATTTCCTGCTGCTGTCCCCTTGCCCTGCCAGGCAGCCATCTTGACAGCACCCACCCAGTTGCAGCTCTTTCTCACATCCTTCACCCAACATTCTGGGAGTGCCAGCCAAGTTAGTGCCAGTCCTCGCTAGTGCCAGCCCCTTTTGCTAACTTGATTCCTCTGTTAGACAAAGGGGCCTGACCAATTGGCATAGTTTGCAGATTACCCCGTTGAGCAGCAACAGATTTTATATGCATCTCTTGGGCACAGCAAAGTGGGTTATAATGAGACCATGCTGAGTTTCAAAGGCGGATGGCCAGTTTGGGGATTACATAGGTGTCAGTCTGGAAGTGGCATGCTCCGTTAACTTAGGACTTGATCTTTACATCCTTTCTAGCTGTAAAACACACTCTTGTTCTACTTAAAAAATATATATAGCCATGTGGTACTTAACGTCAAGAATACATCTTGAGAAATGTGTCATTAAGTGATTTTGTCATTGTACCAACATAATAGACTTAAGATGGCATTACTGTAATTGACTTACTTTAACATATTTCTTGAAAGGTATTTAGTAGGCCATTTTGCATTACTGTAATGAAATACCTGAGGCAGGTTAACTTTACAAAGAAAATAGATCTATTCAGCTCACAGTTTTGAAGGTTGAAGGTCTAAACAGCATGGTACAGGCTCTGGCAAGGGCCCCATGACACATGACAGAGTATGTGTGGGAAAAAGGATTATATCTTGAAACAGTAATCCAGAGAGAGACTGCAATCCCACAATCCCTTCTGGGCATGTGCCCAATTAATATGCCCAAAGATCTCTCACTAGGCTTTACTTTTTGAAAGTTCCATATCACTTCTACACCAAACAGGACAATCCATATCCAAACCATAGCAACATCCATCCTACTTGATTTTCTTATCTTCTGTAACTGAATTGAGTAGTCTTAAATACTGTAGTAATCATGCATTACAATTTTTCAGAACCTTAGCGGTTACAGGTTCATTTTTCTTAGTCTTTCTCCCTTTACTTGAGATGAAAGCATTGCTGCCCTCTATGTATCCTTAGAAATCTTCAAAGAAATCCTTGTTTAATACTCCTGTCTCTACCCTTGAACTTTGTCTTTTTGTGTGGATAAGGCCTTAACATTTAAGGTGGTGATTTTCTTTTTTTTTTTTTTATAGCAAAACATTTATTGATACATTTCAGGCATACATAATGATAGCACTCATCATAGGGGATTGGCTACTTTGCAAAGATACAACTTGTTCTAGTTCCCATTTTATGGTGTTGTATCTTCTTTATCAAGTTGCCTCAGTCAAAACTTCATTTAATATCCTATTCTCTGCACCACTGATGCTCCCAACAAACAACCTCTATGAAATTGGTACACTTGTTATCTCTATTTTATAGATGAGACAACTGAGGCATGAGAGATTTAGCAACTTGTTCACAGCCACCAGCTGGTAGAACTGGGTTTGAAAGCCCAGGAAATGTGGCTGCAGAGTCCTGCTGTTAAGGAACTTACATTCTCCAGCAGAAGACAGGGATCTGCTACATGCACAGACAACTTAAGACAAGGTCAGGTGCCATAAGACAGTCACACTAAGTGCCCATGGGATGTGAAAGAGGGAGTGTCCATGCTGTCTGGGAGGAATCAGAAAAGGATTTCTGAGAAATGACAGTTGAAGAATACTCGAGGGATGAAGATGTTTTTGATAGGAGGAATTAGAAGTGAGAAATGAAATAAAGGATTACAATGAGATTGCATCCATCTTGCAGAAATCCATTCACTTGAAGCTCTAAACCATCATACACCTTGAACCTACTAAGACTCCTGATGAGATTAACTCAAACTGACTGACCTTTAAAAGCATCGGGTTTCCATAGATTATCTAATGAAAGACAATTGTTTTGGATTTGTTGTCTATCTAGTAAGTCATGTTGGTATGCTGCTACCTTAGGGATGTTCTGGTTAGTGTCACTTCTTGCATATAATATTTTCCTGTTCCTTCTGAATACTTTATAGATGAATGAAATATTTTGATTAATTTTTGTTCTTCCCAAGATGCAGTATATCTCAATTAAATTGAACTCTGATTATTGTTCATTGCCATCTTCTACACAGTAAAGCACAATAAAGCAGAAATGACACACTTCGGTGGCTGCAAGGGCAGGCAGATGGAAATTGGCAAACAGAGTATATTCCTTCTCTAAACAGGATAGAAACTTTAGCATTATTCAGTTGTCCTCATGTGTGATAGGAGTCTTATATTGCCAGACTGTCTGATGGTTTCAAGAGAAATATGAAATCTGGTCTAAAATTTTCCTATTTTAAAATGTTAGTACCTGATTCATATTTTTTTTTAAAATGTGGTGCTGTCCAAAGAAAACATGAGCAGGGATAATAAAGCCCATGAGCCACCTGTTTGAAATGTTTAAGACATACTCACTAGAAGTTACTAAAAATCTCTCCAGGCCGGGCTTGAAGAAACAATATTTTAAATGCGCCCCCCCCCCCTTTTTGAGTCAGAGTCTTGCTGTATAGTCCAGGCTGGCCTTGAACTCACAGTGATCCTCCTGCCTGAGCCTCCCAATTGCTAGGATTACAGGTGTGCACCACCACACTCAGCAGAAACATATATTTTTTTAAAATCTCACCAAACCATTTATTATGGAAAATTTCAGACATTGAAAAGTAGAATAGGATAACAAACTCATCATTTCTACGTATTTTCTTAGTCATTTTCTTGTTGCTAGGATAAGATACCTGACATAATTTAAAGCCAGAGAAATTTACAATATTTTTATCACAGTTCCTGAAGTTTCAGTTCATGTTTTGCGGACTCAAATGCAGAATGGAATGGTGGAATGGCCTTGGATGTGGAAAGGTGCTCACCTCATGGGGGCTGGGAAGCAGAGAGCCAGGGGAGGAGCGGGGGAGGGAGTTCCACCCTTCCAGTTATGCCCTCAGTGACAGCGTCTTCTGAGCAGGCCTCTCCTCCCAACAGCAAGTCAGCGGTGCCCTCCTCAGTGCACCAACCCACTGAGGATTATAACGGCCCTGTGTTCCAAACAAGGCTTTGGGGCACACCCCAGCTCTATAACACACATCAGCCAGTTTAGATGATGATTGACTGATAGCCAGTCTTCTGTCAGGTACGCTCCTGCTCACTTTCCGCCATTTCTTCAGATAATTTTGAAGCACATTCTAAATGTCAGAGTTTTATCTGTAAACATTTCAGCATGCATCTCTAAAAGACAAGGACTCCTTAAACATGTAAAACTGCCATGCCATGTTCTCACTAAGAAAAATTAACAATAATTTCTTTTTTTTTCCCCCGGTACTGGGGATTGAACTCGATGTTGCACTTGCTGGGCAGGCGTGGTGCCACTGAGCTATGTCCCTGGCCCAACAATAATTTCTTAATATCATTAAATATCCAAATGTTCCCAAGACCTCTCCTAATTACCATAACTTTTTATAATTTTCATTTTCAAATCAGGAAATATATGTCTTGATAAATTTCTCAATCTATAGATTAACATATCATTTTTTAAAAAGTAAAGCTTTCCAATAAGAAAACTAGGAAAACATCTGTCCATGAGAGAAAATCCATGATCCTGGTAATTCAGTGACTGGAGTGTATTTCCTAGGAACTAAGAAAGTACCAAACATCATGTAGATACTCCCTCCATCACCCTATCACTGTAGTGCCTTAAGAAGTAACATTAAGTTTAAAACATCACAAAAATAATACATTAGGAAGAGATCAACAAAAACTCCATAAAAGGTTGGATAAAATGGTCAGAATCAGCATTTTTAGAACTGTGGAAATTAACCAAAGGCTTGCAGCAGTGAAGAGAGTATTTATTTAAGAAAAACTGATGAATTTTGGTTAAAAATGACTTCCCCTAGTCCCACTCCCCTTTCTGCTATAATCTTGAAAACCAACAGCCCTCAATTGTGAAAGCCCCCAGCTGGCAATCGAAAGAGGGGCAAAAAATGGGCCAGAAGCATTTTTAAAGCCTCGCAGAGAAATGCCATTATTCTGGCCTGTCTGAAGGGTCCCTGGAAGATCCCATTTGCAAAGCTGTCTTTTTTTTTTTGGTACTGGGGATCAAACCTCGGGTCTTTGCACTTGCGAGGCAGGTGGCAGAACCACTAAGCTAAATCCCCAGCCCAACAAAGCAGTCTTTATTTGACCTGAATCAGAAACTCAAAGTGTAGAAAAACATTTTAACAAAATATTTGTTGTAAGCCATTAAAATCAATTGATTGACCTTGTGAATGCCCCTGACAGTGAATGGCAGTTGGGAAGTAAGCAGTGAGCATACCCAAAAGCTTAAAAGAAAAAGTTGAGCAGTGAGATGTTCACAGGGGCTTTGAAAGTTGTGATCTGGTCTGGTAATATAGAAGCCTGCCTGCATAAGTAGGGCTGTGATCCTGCTCGAGAAAGGCCTGGAAGGGCCTCTGCTCTTTCCTTGGGCTGATTCTTAAGTGCTACACATACAGGAAGTGAAAGATAAGGAAAACCTGATTGACACATTTAAGGCCTGCCTCAACACTTTCCACAGACTCTTTCAGCAAAGAGTGGGAGATTTGCTGGTTCTCTATCATTAAGGAACTGTCCAGTCATTAGCTGATCACTAAGCTCACTGAGTAGGCTTCAGTGCCTACATAGAAGAAAGGCAGGCGGCGGAACCACTGAGCTAAATCCCTGGGGAGGCGATTCTCTTAAGTGAAATAGGACACACACGTGTAAATATGGAATAGTTTCTCTGGTGGAGAAACAAAGTGTAAATAAGGATCGAAAGGTATAATAGATAATGTGAAATAGGAAGAAAAGGGGCAAAGGGGAAGGGGGAGGGGTAGGGAAAGGAAAGAAGGGGATGGAATTAATATGAGAAAATGAAAAAATGGAAACAAAGACTTTGTAAATAGGGAGGGGTGGAGGGGGTGAAGGGAGGGCAGGGGAATAGGGAGAAAATAAGAACCAAGGTATATCATGTAAAGGTACAAATCTGCAATGATGAATGTGACTACTGTATACTTAAAATGTACCACTAAAATTTAAAAAAAAGAAAGCAAAACCAGTCTGGGAAACTTAGTGACAGGAGACCTTCTCTCAAAATAAAAATAAAGTTAAAGGTCTGGGGTTGTAGCTCAGTGTGAAGGCCCTGGATTCACTCCCCAGTATGAAAAAAACCTTAACAATAACAATGAATTGCACAAGGGCAAAGATGAATTGCTACATGATATTATGTTAAATGTCTATTTTAAATAAAAAGTTATAAGGTATGAAAGAAACAAGAATGTAAGGCTCATAAATAGCACAAAGGGAGGGGGCCACACAAAAAAAAATAAAAAGTTTTTGAGGAATCCCAGGCATAGGAGGTACTAAAGAAAGAATGTAAATCAATTGTTTTAAGTATGTTTGAATAACAAAGCAATGTCTAAAGAATAGAGAATGAAAGCATGAAATTCTGGCATTGTAGGGTACAGAAAAAGTGAAAACTCACTAGAGTGGCTCAGTAACATGAGCAAACAGAAGAAAGATTCAATAAACTAGATTCATTGAGATTATCTAATTTGAGGGACAATGAAAACATGAATCCTCTCATCACCATATGAGGAAATAACAAGGCAACCCTATGAATCAGCAAGAGGGCAAGAACTCAGTCACATTGCCAGCCTGGTCTTGAACTCCCAGCCAGAACTGTGGAACTAAATGTTTGTTGCTGGAGAAGAACATGTAGGAGGGGGGAAGGAAGGAGGGAAAAGGAGGGGGAAGGAGAAGAGAGAAGATGAGAGAAAAAGGAGGACGAGGAGGAGGAAAGAAAAATAAGACATTTTGAGACTATTTTTAAAGACCCATGGAACACCATCAAGCATACCAGTCTATGTATAATGGGAGTGACAAGAAGAAAAAAAGAGCCATAACTTATATTTGAAGAAATATGACCCCAAACTCCCCCAAATTGATGAAAAACATTAATTTATGCATCAAAGACCTAAAATAACTCCATGTAAGATAAAATCAAAGAGATCCACATGTAGGCACATGCCATTCAGTGAAAGTAAGGCTTCGTGGGAAATCTATGGTATCAAATGCCTATATCAAAAAAGAAATATTTGAAATCAATAATATAAATTTGAGGGTAGAATGAGAAGATCAAACAAAACCCAAAGCACAGAGAAAAAAGGAAGTAAATATAAGCATAGAAATAATGAAATAAATAGAAAAGCAATAAAAAATAAAACCAAAAATTCGTTCTTTGAAAAGATTAACAAAATTCACAAACTGACCAAGAAAAAGATAGTGAAGTTTCATATTACTAAACAAATGAAAAAAGTTGTTACTGACCTTGCAGAAATAAAAAGTAGTATAAGGAAAAACTATGGACAGTTGTATGTCAACAAATTAGATAAAGTAGGTGAAATGAACAAATTCCTAGAAATAAAACTACCAAAACTGACTGAAGAAGAAATAGATAATCTATGTAGGTCTAAAAAAGGAAGAGGTTGAAGTAGTAATAAAATCTTTCTATAAACGGAAGCCTAGTACCAGATGGGCTTCTTGATGGATTGTGCCAAACATGTAAAGAATTGATATCAATCCTCCAAAAACTTAATCCAAAAAAGGAAAAAAAGAGAAAACTTATCTACTCATTTTATGAGACCAGTACGACCCTTATCCCAAAATTCCTGCTCTAGTGAAAAATACAAGGTGAACTCAGCAACATATAAAAAGATAACACAGCATGACCAATTGGGATATATTCCAGGGATGCAAGTTTTGTTTAACATTTAAAATAATCAATGTGCTGCGTAATTTTAATGGCTAAAAAGACAAAACCACATGGTCATATTAATAATTGCAGAAAATATACATTTGACAAAACCCAATGCCTTTTCATTAAAAAAAAAAAGTCAACAGTTGAGGAATATTTAGAATATATGAAGAACTAAAAAAAAGATAAAGGAACTCAATTTAAAATGAGCAAATGGGGCAGGGGATTTAGCTCAGTGGCACTGGGCATGCCTCGAGAGCGAAAGGTCCTGAGTTCAATCCCTGGTACCAAAAATAAATTTAAAAGTGAGCAAATGATTTGAATAAACATTTCTTCAAAGAAGATACATACATGACTAATAAATGCATGAAAAGGTGCTCAGTGCCATTAGTTATTAGGGAAATAGAAGTCAAATCCACAGTGAGATGTCACTTTTCACACGATAGGAAAGCTGTCATATAGAGGCAGATGATAACAAGCGTTGACAATGACGTAGAGAAATTGAAGCCCTCATGCATTGTTTGTGGAAATGTAGAAGGGGTACATAAATTTTGGAAAACAACTTGGTAGTTTCTCAAAGAATTTAACATAGAGTTTGGCACATGACCCAGCAAGTCTATTTCTAAGTTGTTGTTTTTTG
>NW_004624822.1:3268935-3289055 GCF_000247695.1 Heterocephalus glaber | reverse complement strand
AGACTTAAAAATATGTGTTTACAAAGCTTGCACGTGAATATTTATGGTAGCATTATAGTAATCTCAGAGTAGAACTAACCCAAATTTTATACACCCAATGAATGGATAAACAATATAATATATCCATCCAATGGAATATTATGTGTAGATAAGAGGAGATGAAAGCTGGATGTGGTGGCACACACCTGTAATCCTAGCACCCTGGGAGGCTAAGGCAGGAGATCACAAGTTCAAGCCCATCCTGGGCAACTGAGTGATTTACTGGGACCCTGTCTCAAAAATAAAACTAAAGGGTTGGGAATGTGGCTCAGTGCAAAGGCCCTGCATTCAATTTCCTGTAACACACATGCACACACACAAAAGAAGGAATGAAATACTACAAGAATGAACCTTAAATATTTGCTAAATGAAAGAAGCCAGACCCAAAAAGCCACATGAATGATTATATTTACATCAAATATACAGCATAGGCAAATCCACAGTGACGAAAATTTGCTATGAAGATGCAAAAGGCTTGGAGGAAGACAGAATGGGGAGGGACTAAATGGACGTGGGGCTTCCTGTGGAGTGGTTCTGGAATTACAATGTGGTGAAGGTGGAATGACCTTGTGCATATAATGAAAACTCACTGAATTATATATGTTAAAGGGTTATTTTCTGCTGTATGAATTTTGACTCGGGTTTAAAAACTGTAACATGTTAAAGACACTGTTACATAGGAAGAAGAATCTTGGCTAGGGCCAGGGATGTAGCTCAGTGGTTCAGCCTCCTGCCTTGCAAGCGCAAGGACCTGAGTTCGATCCCCAGTACCAAAAAAAAAAAGCATGAAGATGTGTTCTGTCCATGTACCAACTCCCACAATGAATGAGATCATTGTGCACTGCAAACATGTGCTAATAAAAATCTTAGAAATTAAAAAAATATGCAGAATTTGCCATCTTGACCAATTTTTAATGTAGAGTTCAGTGATACTGAGTACATTCACATTGTTTTGCAGCCATCACCACCACCAATTTCCAGAACTCTTTTCATCTTGCAAAATGAATAGAGTTTAACTAGTTTCTAAATTAGTTAAGATTTAAATTGTATCCACCCCTGGGCTGGGGATTTATCTCAGTGGTTCCACCGCCTGCCTTGCAAGCACAAGGTCCCAAGTTCGATCCCCCGTACCAAAAATAAAAAACCCCAAAAAACCAAGAGATAAGTTATATCCACCCCTTTCAATAAATTTGTATGTTGAAGTCCTAACACCCTGTACCTCAGAATGTGACTGTATTTGGGGAATAGGATCTTTATATAAATAATCAACTCACATTGAAATCATTAGGGTAAACTCTGACCCAGTATGACTGTTGTCCGGATGAAAAGGGGGATTTGAACACAGCGACATGCATAGAAGGATGACAGTGTAAAGGGGCAGGGGGAGGAGGCAGCGGTTTCCAAGTCCAGGAAAGAGGCCTCGAACAGATTCCCCTCCATGGCCCTCAGCAGGACACAGTGCGTTGGTACTGCCAGTACCTTGGCTTTTGACTTATACTCCTGAGAACTATGAGACAATAAAGTTGTTTTTGAAGGGACCTTTTTTTTTTCTCCATTAAGTTTATTGGTACATTTTAGGTATACAATACAGTTATAGTCATCATTGCGATCTTGTACCTGTACATGATGCATCTTGGTTCTTATTTTTCCCCCTTCCCCTGTCCTCCCTTCACCCCCTCCTCCCTTCCCTATTTACAAAGACTTTGTTTCCATTTTTTCCTTTTCTCATATTTTTTCTTTTCCCTTCTTTCCTTTCCCCTTCCCCTCCCACTTTCCCTGCTCCTTTAGACCTTTTCTTCCTGTTTCACATTATCAATTATACATTTTTATCTGAAAGGACCTATTTTGTTACAGCTATTATGGCAGCTCTAGCAAACTAATACGTTAATCACATGATTTTGTTAAAGCAAACTAAGTGTCTAACAAAGCTATAAAAGTTACAGAAATGTCAGTTTTTAAAATTTTGGTTTTTTGAGCCAGGATCTTGCTATGTAGCTCAGGCTGGAATTGAACTCACTATGTAGCTCAGGCTGGTCTCAAACTCATGGCAATCCTCCTGCCTCAGCCTCCTGAGTGCTGGGATTACAGATGTGTGCCACCACACCCAGCCGAGAAATGTCAATATTTTATTTTGCCATTTTTAAAGTTCACAAGAGTTCCTAGGTTATTTCTGTGTCATGTAGCTTTTCTTAATGGAAATCTAATTTCACAGAATGAAGAAAAAAATATTGCACTTGCCTCATTTCTTCCCATTATTTGAAATGAGTCCTATGATGTGATATTCTTAGCTAGGTTTGATCTTTCATGTGTCTTGCTGGAAAGGAGCTCATTTTTGATGTCAGTCTACTTGGGACCCATCAAAGGTTTCAGAGCATTTGTACTTCATCATTCTCAGCAGAACCACCTGCACAATGATGAGGTCTGAAAGCCCTCTTCCTCACAGTGCCTTGATTTGTAGGTTGCTGAATATAGCTAGATTGAAAAGTGCTTGTTTGAAAGGAAATGGATGTCATCAATCCTTCCAGCATATGAAAAGCTAAAGGACACAGATCACAAAATATAATGACTGCCTAGAAACCCACCTGTAGAGGGGCAGCCTGTGTAGTGTGCTGAATTTTAATCATCTGCTTGGCACATTTGCTGTAGAATCATTTAGTTTTGAAAGGCTCTTTTTTTATGTGTCATAGCCTGTGCGATCATTTGCATAGACAAAGAAAGAGAAGCCCCTCAGCTTCCAGATTGTGGAATCGCGCCATGATTATTAATTATGGCCCATCTTTTAATATATTCCTCAGAGCAGAATAGACAGAAGTTACCAGCTGGTTCCTGCTGATTGCAAGACTCATTTGGTCAGTTAAGGCAGTGAGCTCTCAAGCCTCCTATTTCCATATTCTTTGATGGAATTGAGCCCCTGAAATCTTTTGGTGTATCTCAGTATTCTGTCTCCCTAAATTAACCCAGAGATACTCGGTATTTGTGGGGATAAGGTTTCATGGGTTTATGAAATCCTTTCAGATGTGTTGAGATTATTATGAAAGCTGCAGAGGGAACTTTATTCGTGGGAGGACTTGAAGATTCTATGTAGCAACTAAGAACCAACTCTCACACTGGACAGTTGCTTTAGCAGCCCTCACTGTGGCAGAGGGGTGTGGAATTTGAATTGTTTGCTGTGTAGATAGATGCATGACAGATGTGGGTTGAATATCTCTTGGGAGGACATGGGGCTCATGTAGGAGGTAGATGGGAATGTTCACATTTTATTCTATGTGCTTTATTTTGGTTTGATTTTATTGGAAAAGGGATTATTCGTACTATGTCACTTACCATCAATGATAAGAATGCACATCTTGAACTGAAGTGAAAACAAATACTCAGATACTTAAATAACCAACACCAAATGTTTTAGATTTGTCTTAAAAGATGCTAAGTGGAGCACACTGATTAACAGAAACACAATTTTCTTGACTTCTCTTTCCTAGCCCTCATGTGGCACTTTTTAAAATGCTGTCCCTAGGATCCATTAAAAAAAAAAGAACAGTCCGGGCTTTTGAGTAGTTTCCTAATGTGTCGGGCACTGTGCTAAATGTGTTACAATGTCTTCACCTTTAATCCTCACCAGAATCCTAAAGAGGAAAAAGTGATGACTTTTAGAGAATTAGCCACATAGACATCATCTACAGGTACTGCCTCAAGTGTATTATTGTGTGTTAGGAATGTATTTTAAACACTGAATGTAACAAAATGCCATGTGGATATACTGTCTTTTCATTGAATTTACTATTAAAATGATGAGCTGTTCAAGCAAAAATAAGCATAATTGTCTTCTTCTTTAGTCATTCTTTTGTTACTAGGAAATAAATCTCCACTGGAGCACTGTCCTGTTACCTGCTTATACAAGTAGCTGACATTGGAATTTTGGCTTGAAGATCACATCCTAAGCTAGAAGAAATAAAATACCAAGATATGTCAAAAACATAATTAGGGCTGGGACTACAGCCCAGTGACAGACTGCTTGTTTGCCTAATGTGTGAGGTCCTGGGTTCAATACTCAGCAGAAAGAAAGAAAATGAAAGAAAGAAAAGCAAGCAAGAAAGAAAAAGGAAAGGATAAAGGAAGAAAGAGAAAAAGAGAAAGAGAGAAGGAGGGAGGAAGGGAAGGAAGGAAGGACAAAGAGAATTATTACTACTGTATAGAATATGGGGAAGTAGACTAGGCTGGCTCCCATATAGTAAGTAATGATAACGGATAACTAATGCTTAAGCATCAGAGCTTTTAAAGATTTTGTCTTCTATTGGAAACCTTTAAAAATGATGTAGCATACATTGTGAGGATGGGGACAGTACAGTACTTGTTATTTCATCTTGTCAACGCAGCTTTTATGATGATGAACACCAGGTACTGCTCTGTGCTAGACTGTGAGATAATGTAATTAATTTAATAGGTCCTCTTAAGGTATACCTCCTCTTGTAACAGGGACCCAGGAGACCTGCAGATAACCAGTGGGTAGCTAAAAGCTGCATAAACCTTGGCGTCTCTGCCTTCATTTTTTTCTTTATTGCCTTAAATTTTGGCATCAGATCCCTTCTCAGCACTGCATGTAGGCATGGTAATCATTTAGGGAGTGTCAGTGTAACAGTTGGCAAAACAAAGTTGATTAGTCCTAAATTTACATAACCTATCATCCTCCTTCAAGGCTGAGAACCCAAGATAAAAGGTTAACACTTGGGGCTGGTGATTTAGCTCAGTGGTTCCGCTGCCTTCCTTGCAAGCGCAAGGACCCAAGTTCAATCCCCAGTACCAAAAAAAAAAAAAAAAAAAGATTAACAGGGACATTCAGCTACATTCAAAAGTCTCCATTGCCTTAATCCTATGGTCTCCTTGGATTCCAACAGGGACTCCAACAAGATTGAGACTTCTCCAAGCAAAAATAATGATCTCATGGAGACTGAACTGCCCCTGAAGCAATAAGCACTTCTCTCAGAGCCATCTTGCAAAAGCAGAACTGAGAAAATGAGCAACCAGAATCTGGCCTATTGAGCAAATCTCTAAAACCTGGCCTGAGTCATCTGCAAATAGGCTGGTCTGACCCATTTCATCAGAATGTGCCCCCTTCAGCTGCTCAAGCTGGAGTCCTTTCACTGTTTTTAAGGGACCAGGTTTGTCACTGAACGGGAACTCCCCTTCCCCCAGAGATGGGGATGTCAGCTCAGCCAGCTGAATAGGTTCTTGATTCCTACTGCAGAAAACCACTTCAGGATGCATCATTGAGTGACATAGACAGATTTATTAGCAGAGTTAAAGAAGTGTACGCTCAGGGAAAATGGAGTTGTGGGGCTTTGAGAGAGGAGCCCGGTGGTCCAGGGTTGGGAATATATGTGTACGTACGTGGCTTTTAAGGTGCATGATCTAAGATATTTTGCCTAAAAACATTTTTGAACCCTTTGAATCTGTTTCTTCATCTTAGATTGCTGCTCTTTGCTTTATCAAGTAGCTAAATCTATGCACTTATAGTAGTATATTTAAGGGATTTGGGTATAATAGGCCTGGAAGAAAAATAGAAATGAGATTCAAGAGAATAAACAAGGCTGGGGAGAACATACAAACCGATGGTGTAAAAATATGGAATATAGACATGGAGAACCTTGGGTAACTTTGTTGTGTCTGACTGGCACTTAAAGGTATAATTTTGACATCATGATCAACCTCCTTTCTACCTATCTTTATTTGATCTACCCTACCTTAGCTTGATCTTTATCGATGCTTCATGCTAAAGCCCCTTACCATTTTCTCTTATTTTCCAATTAGAGTCTTTTTCTCCTGCAAATTTGTGTCTCAGGCTTAACTTCCATTATCACTGCATCAAGGACTCACACTAGCAGATGAAACTATTGGATATAGTCCTTTTCAAAATAGTTCTCTTGTATGGTTTTATGCTATTCTGAGAATGCAGTGATTGTATGCACCATATTTGAAATCCTTCTGTAGGAGTGTGCACCTTTCTGAGTACTGTGATAAAGTCTCCAAACTCTCCCAATTCACCCCACCTCAGTGTGAATCACGCTTTTATCCAGGCTGCATACCTTTCCTGCACATCAATCAGTAGTTATCTTGGTTATTAGATCCACTGCCAAAGTATCACAGAGCTTGTGTCAAATAACCCTTATTTTACTTAATAGTGGTCTTAAAACACAAGAGTATTGATGCCAAAGACAAGCTGGAAAGCATTTCCTTAAGTGAAAAGGTAAAAGCTCTCGACTCACTGAGAAAAGAAAAAAAAAAAAAAAAGCATACCCCAAGGTTGCTAAGATCTATGGTAAGAACAGAAATCTATCCTTGGCATTGTGAAGAAAGAACAAGAAATTCGCGTGCTAGTTTTGCTGTTGAACATCAAACTGCAGAAGTTAGGGTCACATTGCTTAGCAAGTGCTTAGTCATTCACTTTGCTCCAGCTCATTGTGTTGGCATCTTATTGTTTCATCATCGCAGGAGGGATGAGCACAGTGTAGTGAGATATTTTGAGAGAGAACACATTCACGCAATTTTCATTACAGCATATTACAATTTCCCTATTATGTAATTTTCATTATATATGTGTGTGTGTGTGTGTGTGTGTGTGTGTGTAATTTCCCTATTTTATTTTCAGTTATTGTGGCATATGATAAATTTTAACTTAGAAATTAGGGACACTAATTAGAATTAGGTACTGTCTGCGCTTTCAGGCATCTACTGGGGATCTTGGAATCTTTCTCTTGTGGAAAAGGGAGTCTATTGTGTGTGTGTATATATATATGTGGTACAGACATGTTTTATATATATTGAGGCTCTCAAGAAACAATTCAGAAAGTTTTTCCTCTTCTAGTTTTCAGAAAGTTTATATAACACCTCCTTTTCTCTCTCTCTCTCTCTCTCTCTCTCTCTCTCTCTCTCTCTCTCTCTCCTTTCTTTTTTTTGTGAGATGGGGGTCTCACTGTGTAGACTAGGCTACACTTGAACTCCTGGGCTAATGTGATCCTCCTGCTTCAGCCTCCTGAACAGCTGGGACCACAGGCATGTACTCCTGTTTCTGGCTCATGTTATTTCTTAAAATAACACAAATATTTCAAACGATTTATAAGTGAAACCATATAATCCTGGAATTTTCTTTATGGGAAACTTCTTGATCATATACTCAACTATTTTAATAGATATAGAGCTGTTGATATTTGTTATATTGTCTTTTGATCACATTGTGTTTGATACATTTTGTTTTTTTCAAGGAATTTTACTATTGCATTGACAAATTAGTGTAAATTTGTTTATAAAATTTCCTTATCCTTTTAATGTGCTCTACATCTGATATGGGTAATTTGCATTTTTTCTTTTTGATTAGTTTGGCTATCAGTTTACTCACTTTATTGATCTTTTCAAATAACTATATTTTTTTCCTTGTTTATCATTTGTGTTTTCATTTCAATTATTTCAGCTCTTATCTGCATGATTTTTCTATTTATTCTTTTCTATTTTCTTAAATTGGAGTGTTTGATATTATGATCATTATTCTTTTGCAACATGAGTATTTTAAGCTATAGATTTCCCTCTAGGCATTGTTTTAGATGTATGTCATCAACAATGTTTGGTTTTTAAAGATTTGAATGTTTTTAAGATTTTATATTGTTGGTGATTTCCCTCCTCCTCCTCCTCTGCTCCTCTTTTCTCTTCTTCGTGCCCTCCTCCTGCTTCTCTTCTTCCTTCTCCTCTTCTTCCTCTCCTTCGTCATCTTCTTTTTTTGGAGGGGGTACTGAGGATTAAGCCCAGAGCCTTCCTTCACACTTGTGTTCCATCCCGGATCCTTTTTTATTTTTTATTTTGAGGTAGGTTCTTGCTAAGTCTTAAGTTGCCCAGGCTGGCCTTGAACTACTGATTCTCCTCCCCCAACCTCCCGGAGTGTGGGATTACAGGTGTGTGCTATCACATCTGACTTTTGTTGGTGATCTCTGATTTAATTCCACCATAGAAAACGAATTCTGTGTGAGTTGAATTCTTTTAAATTTAATGAATCTTCTTTTGTGGCCCTCTGTGTACGTGTGTGTGTGTGTGTGTGTGTGTGTGTGTGTATCTGTGTCTGGCAGTGCTGGGGATTGAACTATGGACACCCACAGCCCTATTCTGTCTTAATTAAGGTATCATGTACACTTATAAAGAATGTGTTTTCAGCAATTATTGGATTTAATGTTCTGTAAATATCAATTGAGTCAAAATAGAAGATAGTATTGGAAAGATATTCTGTTCTACTGACTTTTTTGGGTCCACTTGTTCTACCAATTTCTGAAATTGGGATATTAAATTCTTCAACTGCGTTTGTGGAGTTGTATGTTTTTTCCTTTAGTTCTATTCATTTTATCTTTATGTATTTTAAAGTTCTATTCCTAAGCACACACATATTTGTGATTATGCCATCCTAGTAAATTAATATTTTTTGACACTATAGAATGTCATTTTAAAAACCTCTTATAATACTCTTTTCTCAAAGTCTACTTTATCTAATATTACATAGCTATTGTAGCCTTCTTGTACTTACTGTTACATGGTATATCTTTTTCTATTAATGTACTTTCAATCTATTTGTATATTTCAAGTGCTTTTTTTGGTAGATAGTGTATAGCTGGGAGTTGCATTTTTATCTACTCTGATAATCTCTGCCTTTTAATTAGTGTTTAGACCAACACTGACCAATAGGACTTTCTGCAGTCATAGAAATGTTCTATATCTGCACTGTGCAGTATGATAGCCATTAGACACATGTAACTTTTGTTTTAGTTTTTGAGACATGGTCTCACTTGTGTAGGTCAGGCTGGCCTTAAACTCACTGTATAACTCAGGCTGGTCTAGAATTTGCCATGACTCTTCTGCCTCAGCCTCCCGAGTCCTGGGATTACAGGTGCGTGCCACCACCTCTATTTCACGTGTAACTGTTGAACTATTATATATTATAAATGGCTAGTGTGACTGAAGAACTAAAGTTTTAACCTTTGATTTTAGTTATCTTAAATTTAAGTAGCATATGTGGTGGGTGGCTACCATTTTGGACAGTACAGCTTTAAACCCTTAACATTAAATGTAATTTTTATTATAGTTAGATTTAGGTCTACCATTTTGGTTGTTTGTTTTCTTTTTATTCCCCAAGTCTTCCTTTTTTATCTTTAAAAATTATTATTTGAATACATTTTAGAATCCTGATATAATCTTCATTAGCTTTAAGGTTGTATCTCTGCATTATTTGTGCGTGCACATGCATGCTTGTGTGTGTGTGTGTGTGTGTGTGTGCGCGCGCGTGTGTGTTTGCACTGGGGATTACAACATATATCCCTAACTTTGCAGTTAATATTTACTTTGAGTTAATATTATATTACTTCATTTAACAGTGTAGAAACCTGAAACTGTATAAATGTGTGTGTGTTATACATCCATTGTATAATTTTTATTTTTTGCATTAGTCACTTCTAAGAAAATGGAAAAAAACAGCATTTTGTATTTATCATTTAATGTCATTTATTCCTTCCTGAAGGTCAGTATTCATGTGGCATCATTTGACCTCAGCCTGAAAATTTCCTTTAGGATTGCTTGTAGTACAGGTCTATTAGCAATGAATTGTCTTAAGTTTCATTTATCTGAGAGTGTCCTTATTTTTTTTTCCTTCCCTCCTGAAGGATATTTTCATTGAATATAGAATTCTGGGTTAACAAGTATTTTTATTTATGTTCTTTAGTGATGTTCTGTTTCCTTTGACCTCTATTGTTTGTGATGAGAAATCAATGATTATAAATTTTCGTTTGTCTTACTTTTTTGTTTTTTGGTTTTTTTGGTACTGGGGATCTAGCTTAGGACCTTGTGCTTGTGAGGCAGGCAGCAGAACCAATGAGGTAAATCCCTGGGTTTGTTTTACTTTTTAAAGATTTTTCTCTATTTTTGATTTTCAGCAGTTTACCTATATGTGTGCTTTTTTTAATTTTTAAATTTAAAAAATTTTTTATGCTTTGGTGCTGGGGATCAAACTCAGAACCTTGCACTTTTGAGGCAGGCATGATTCCACTGAGCTAAATCCCTGGCTCTATGTGTGATCTTTTGAAAGATATTTATTTCACCTGGAGTTTGTAGGATCTTTTTGAAGCCATAAATTTCATTCACTACATTTGAGGGATTTTTTTCTATTATTTTTCAATTTTTCCTGCCTTATATTCTCTCCTTTTCTTCTGAAAATCCAACTAACTGCACATTGTTAGATCTTTTGATATTGTCATACAACCCCTCTGATTTTTAAAAAAATCTTTATTTCTGTGTTCTTTAAGGTGAATGTTTCTTTTGCTCTCTAACCATCTTTACTTAATCTTTCTGTTAAAAACAAAAATCATTCTGCAGCTGGGCATCTTGGCATATGCTTGTAATCTCAGCTGTCTGGGAGACTGAGTCAGGAGGATCATAAGTTTGACCCTCGCCTGGGCAACTTAGTCACTACATTAGTCTTTGTCTCAATAAAAAGGGCTGGGGATATAGCTAAGTGCAAGGGCCCTGGGTTCAATCCCCAGTACTGCAAAACAAAAATCAAACAAAATACCAACCAGCCAACCAACAAACAAACTTCATTCTGCTGTTAAACCTACCCAGTGATTTTTTTTTTTTTAATTTCAGAAGTTTCTCCCCACATCCCCCTTTTTGCTGGGAATTGAACTAAGGACCTCACAGATGCTAAGCAAGCATTCTGCCCCTTAGCTACACCCCAGCTTTAGAATTTTATATGATTTCTTAACAGTGTTTTTAATTTGTCTGCTTAGATTCATCTTTTCTTTGATTTGAAGCCTATTTCCTCCCTGAACAGAGTTATAATAACTGCTTTAGGAGCTGGGCATGGTAGCAGGCAGCTATAGTTCCAGCTACTCCATGGGTCGAGGTAAGAAGATTGCTCGAACCCAGGAGGTTGGGGTCAGCCTGGGCAACACAACAACATAATGAGATCCCCTGAAGTGGGGATGTCAGTGAGAGAGGTGGGGGGGGAGGGAAGAGAGGGAGAGAGGGGATAATTGGTTTAAACTCTTTGCTACCTCCAACATCTAGGTCATATCAAGATTGGTTCTTACAAGCTCTGGGTCCAGCAAGGCTTGGCTCCTCACTGTATTTCCATTGTGAGGCCTGGGTTAAAGGGGCTGTTAGTACCCAGGGAATGCTCTTCTCATGGCCATGACGGAGACAAAAGAGGAAAGCCCAAGCCTGTAATTACATTTCAAGTCCTTGCCTGCTTTTGTTCACCAAAGTTCTATTGACTAAAGCAAGTCATAGGGCTAAGCCCCACCTCAGTAGGGAAGGAAATACACCACTCCCACGGAGGTTTGGGGCGAGGGGCAGCAGATTATATATTTTAAACAATGATTACCCATAGCGAATATGCCTTTGACTGACAGGAAAGTAGACACAGATGGGTCTCTGGCTCCATACTGAATAACTAGAAGTTTCATGGGGGCTGCTGACTATCTTTGGGGTGTAGTGACAAATGCCTTGCTGGGCAGAATCTCTGGTTTCAGAAACAACTAACTTTCTTTTACTGAAAGCAGTTCTTTCATCCAGATAAAATAGATACCATTCTCTTTCTGAAGGCTAATTTACATGCAGAAGTATCAGAGTACTATAAGAAATAAAAGAAATAGCCCAAGTTTGTGTAACATGAGAACACTGCCTTGCTTTGCCCATGGCCCGAGCTGTATTTCCACCTCCGTCTCAGTCCAGCACAATGTGATAAGTAGATGATAAGGAAAGAACAAGATGCTAGGTTATTTGGCCCTAAAATACCTAAGCTCTTGAGTTCAGATTTGCAAGGGATGTGCCAAAATGAAACAAAAGGGTTACACTGCGGCATTAGCAGATTTGCCCCAACATGCTCTTATCCCAAATGTGTTTCCCCAAGTTACGTAGCCACAAAACTTTTTGTTCCCCCACTCCCACCCCCAGATAAGCTACTTTTCTGTCTCCAGGATAGAACCTCACTTGAGTACCTTTTCGTCTGGCTCTTCATTTGTATCGCTTGTAATATACTTTAGAATAAATGTGTGATAATTAGTAGAACATTTTCCTGGGTTCTGTAAGTTGTTCTAGCAAATTATCAAACATGAGAGCCAAAGGAAGTACTCGTATTGGTGGTCAGAGGTACCAGTGACAACCTTCGACTTTGACTGGCATCAGAAGTGGGGGGTTTACCTTGTGGATGTGACACTAATTCCAGAAGATGGGGTCAGGATTGAATTGAACTGTAGAACAGCCAGCCAGGGTTGGCGAGTTGGAGACATGGTGCTGGAAAAGACACCATGCATTTGCTGTCAGAAGGGCTATGTGTAAAAGCAGAGTGGGAGTGGCCAAGGTGCCTTGGGCTCCTCACTCTTGGATTCCCATCTCTTCCCTCCCAGGCTGTATCCTCCTCCCTTCAGCTATGTTTGCTCCATCTTCATCAGGGTCTAGAAGTCAGCTAGTTGCTGTGACCATGTGAGGAACTCTGGACATCATCTAGTTTGATCCAACGTATGACTCTCCCTTCAGATTCTTTAATAGCTGCTCTCAGCTCCAATTCACCTTCCTTCCTCAGAATGTTGGCAAGGCTTACAGTATTCCCATATCAGGGTCATTTGCCCTTAGTAGATACTATGAAGGGCTGCAGAAAAATTTCAAATTCCAAAAGAGTAAGCTACAAATTGATGAAAATGTGAGCCCTGAGACAGGTGAGGAAGGAAATATTTGGGGGTTGGTGAAGCCTTTTCAGATTCTGTAGTGTCAGCCCACGCTGTTTCTTGGTCTGCCCATTAGTAGACCACGTGCCTAGCACTGGCGCTGCATGCCTTAAGCGACAGTCATTTTATTCTTTGAGCAATCATCTTCAGACACTTCTCAGGCCTGAAACAAGTGCCATTTCTATGGGGGAGGTGTTTTGGATTGAATAGGGTTTATTAACTCCTCACTTCTCCTCCCTATTCACGTCACCAGCATTTTTTCTTTCTTTTTTTTTTTTTTGGTACCAGGGATTGAACTCGGGACCTTGGGCTTGTGAGGCAGATGGCAGAACCACTGAGCTAAATCCCCAGCCCCTGGTCACCAGCATTTTAAAACACAAGTCTACACATGGTATCAGCAATGGAGAAAACATGAGAACACTTGTAAATTGAAACTGGTGGCACTTGTCCATACAAAGATGCAGTCTCTGTAACCTTCATGGAAGTGAAGTGGCCTCCAAATCTGTTTCTTCAGGCTCTTGCTTGGATGCTATCTTTGTTTGTGCCACTAGGTGTCACCATACTACACAGTAATGAACGGAAATGACTTGTAAACTGAAAGGCTTCCAGACTTCAGAGAAATGGCTGTCTTTAGGTTAGCTGCAAATTGTGCATAATTATGTAATAAACTGTACCTTTAAGACATGAAAATCTCACACAATCAGGCCATAAAATAAATCACCTCATTCACTCTCTCAAAATGCTATCAGTCCTAAAAACTCAAGCTAAGAGCTTAAAGTCACTTATTCCATCTGTAAAATAACCTGCTTGGATTAAATGAGTCAGGGACCCTGCATGGCTGAGTGGATCTCATCCCTCAGGATATTAAATCTTTTTGTTGAAAGGTTGGATTACTGTTAGATCCCTTTATCACTGGAGCTGAGCTCTTGGGGCTGGTGGAGATTAGACCTGAGACTTCTCCACCCACAGAGTTTTAACACCCTTCCCCTCCTCGTGTCCCCTCCTCGTGTCCCCTTCGTGGTCATTCCTCTGTGCAGGCACAGATAAGATGCCAGAGATAAGGGAGGGGTGCGTGCAGCCACCTCTGCAGCACCCTCTTCCCAGCACCCAGTGGCCAAGCTCTCCCCTTGGGAGTATAAAAGGACCTCTTTGTCTCTCAGGCATTGAGCGCCACAGGCCAGGAGCACATGTATCAGCTCCATCTCACATCTAATGTAGGACGTAAGGCTGCTTGGTGCAGGGCAAAGCACAGCTAATCCAATGCATCTCAGAGGGTGAGTGATGCATGCCCGTGAGTAGTATCTAAGTGTAATGGGGCTTAGCGCTGCTGGAGTGACCCCTTCTTTCTTTGTGCCACCATCTAACTTCCGGTATATAACGATGCCACAACCAAGGGTCAGATGCTGGTGTTCAGGGGTCACCTCCCGAGTTTTGCTCTTTCATAAAGACAAGATGCCACACACAATCTGTCCTTCCATCTGGTTAGGGTTTAAAGTTTTGTTTCAGCTGTGTCATCTGAGCTGGCTGTGAAAATGTGCTGGGAGTGTGTAAGCTCTCAAAGCCAGAGCTGGGATTCAGCCATATTCATTAGCATGAAACAGAATTTGAGTAAGGTCCTATTTGCGTCTAATTCAGGGTGAGTCTCAGATGTGCTAGAATACCTCCCCACACTTTTCTTCTAAATGACATCTTAGGCAGAGTTGCCACATATAGGGATACACAACTTGGGAGACATTTACATCATTGTTCCCACAACCATGTTGGTATCTGTCCAGGACCTAACAGATAAATCAGATAAAAGCACAGTTTCATCAGTATAAAAGTTGGGTTATTCAAATTTGAACCTTTATTAGTCACTGAGAAATACCTTTTTGGTGAAAATAGAAATTTGAAATTATAAATTATCATTAATCCTCTTTATAAGCATCAGCATCTCAGATCACATAAGTGTTAGGAGCACTTTAATCAAATAGCTCTAGACACTCATAAATAAGATTGACAGGGATTACACATTTTAAAATTTGAATAATCTCTGTAGAGGGAAAGAAGGCAATATCTATCAAAAGTGCATACTGTTGAACCCAGCCAGCAATTCCACTTCTAAGATGTTATCAGATCTGCTCTCAAATATGAAAAATGATCTGCAGACCGAGCTATTCCTTGCTGCATTGTTTGTAACAGGAATAGTCTGGAAACAACCTAAATGTCCACTGGAGGACAGATTACACAGTGGACTAGTTGACAGCTCTCACAGGGAATGAAGAGAATCTCTGAGTACTATTATGGGATGGTCTCCTGTTACTGGGTCCCTAGACAGAAATGTAGGATTGCAAGGCAGAGGTTGCCTTAACAGTGTGTATTCATCTGCTTGTATATCCATCAGAAATCTCCATAAAGCTCCTCAAGGAACTAATAACACTGCTTGTGTCAGGGCAAGATGCTGCCTGGCTCAGGCAGGAATAAAGAGCACTTATTGGATACCTTTTGTTCCTTTTGAATTTTGAACCACATGACTACATTACCCTTTCAAGCAAAAGCAACACCAGTAATACAAATAATTACTAATACCTAGATCCTTCACCAAAAAAACACCACTCCAAATGTATGACAATCACCCTAGCAATCTAAACTAAGGTATTCTCACAGGGTAGCTAACCTGGAGTTATTTCATTTTGGTGATTTTACAGCTTTACACCAGGACCTGTGCACTATTGACAAGACTGTGTACTTTAGTGACAGAGTTTAGATTCTTCCTCTACCACTTATTAGCTGTGTGACCCAGGACAACTTTACTTAACTTCTCTGTGCCTCAGTTCCCTTTTTAATAGGTGATAAATTCTACTTCAAAGGTTTATTGAGCAGACTTGATGAGTTAATAGCTGTTAAGTATTCATTGAAATGTCTATAAACACAAAAGAATAACAATAGCAGCAAAAACAACAAAACCGTTGTGTCTAGCATTAATTGTGTGCATATCAGTTACAGTAGTCTAATTAATGAGTAAAAGAATGTAAGTATAGCTTTTGACACACTCTAGGTGTTAAATACATATTAATTCCGTCCCTGCCCCTACTTAATTTGGCTCCCAGGAGCTTTTTCGATTCGCTTTTTGAGAGACTGGAAAGCAATTTTCTCCTGGATGTGTTTGTGATCTCTACATTTTAGTCTGCAGGTGGACCCTTTGAGCTGTCTTAGACCGATTTAGGCTTTTAAAATGAAGACTCTGTTTGGTTCTATTATTTTCATGTCAGTTTCTTGGGTTTATCTAAGTAAACATTTCCATATTCTTTTTGTGTACATTTTATATGGATCAAATTATTGCAGTAGGAGTGTACCATGCCCTGAAATGCAAAATTCGTGGCCATGACTTCAGGCATAAATTGAAAGAAAGATATGAGATGACTATATGAATAACTTCTAGAAAAATAGAAACAAACCCTGAAACAAATAACCAACATTTTTAGATTGCTAGGGGTCATGCCAAGCACCTCATGAGCTTCATCTTTAACCCCTTTAAATGAGTTGCTCTGATCATTTTCAGTTTACACTTGAGGACATTTAGGGCAAGTTCAAGGTTATGAGGTTGCAAATGACAGATAAGTCTGAGACCTAAACCTGGAAATATCAGTTTTGCATATATACTGCTTCCCCTAGGCAAATCTTCGTGAAACAAAATCTGTAAGCTTTGAACAAATTGCTAAGTAATTTTAGGCTGGAGTTTTAAGGGAGAAAGGGACTGTCCTTTATTCAATTTTAATGGATGCTAGGGTCTTCGTAGGCATTGCTTTTTTATAATTTTTCTATTAACCCTGTAAGCTAGAATTGTCCTCATCTTTCAGGCAAGATTTAGAGACGTTAGATAACTTGCTTAAGATCACATAACAAGTGGAGAAGAAAGAAGGCATTTAAACCGAGGTCTCCTTCCATAGCACTCAGACTTGCAGTTCTGCAAGAACTTGTCTCTTCAGTCCTGTGTTTTTTTACTCAATCTCCCTGCCAGGGCATAAGTTCAAAAGGAACTCTGTGCAAAATCTTTAAAATTGATTTCACGGGTTCTGTTTCTGCTGGTCAAATATCCATGTAAGTAAAAATTAAAAAAAGAAACTTTCCCATTGAGATAAGTCTTTCACTGTGCCTAGATTCTATCTACTTTCTATCTGAGAAAATATTCTCATTAGAATATACATTTGTGGCACGATTCCTATAACAAACAATTTTTGCCATTCTTCATAGCCTAAGCTGTCAGTGCTGAAAGGGGAGAGAGGTTCAGCAGTGGTTGAAGCTCTGGGTTCTAGACAGGGGCTGGCCATTTGTTGGCCCTGGGACTTCATATCTTGAATGAAGGAGGTCAGGTGGCTGACATAGAGTCAGAAAGTTGAGCCAGGTGTAGTGGTGCATGCTTGTAATTCCAGCACTCTGAGAGAATGAGGCAGGAGGATCGAAACTTCAAAACTAGGCTGAGCAGTTTAACGACTTAGCAAGACCCTGTCTCAAAATAAAAAATTTAAAGAGGGTTGAGTGTATACCTCAGTGCAAAGGTCCCGGGTCAGTCCCCAGTATCTCTCTGTCTCTCTCTGTCTCTGTCTGTCTGTCTGTCTGTCTGTCTGTCTGTCTCTCTCTCTCTCTCCTAAAACTAAAACCAAAACCAAAAACCAGGAAGTTAGATTGTGGCCTCTGGTAAAAGGCAGAGGTCTTCTGTACACGTGATGATTGAGCCCCTCCCACATTCCGAGCTTTAGGCCAAGCAGAGTCTAGGATTATTTGATACAATTTTCACAACAACCCAGCAAGGTTACTTTTACCTTACTTTACCAAAAAAAAAAAAAAAAAAAAAAAAAATTGACACTGAAGTCAGTCACTTTTTCAAGGTCCCAAGCCAGTAGTGGTGGAGCAGGGATTCAAACCCTGTCCACCTTGGCTTAGGAATTTGTAATCACTTAGCGCAGTAATCAGTTAGATGGCCTTGATGCGAATCAAATTACTCATCCTTGTATTGCCCAGAGAGAGGCCTTTCTTTATGCAAATGTATTCACATGCACAGCAAAAGCAAAATATTGAGCTTTACTGCTCGTACTGTTTTGTAATACTTCTCTCTTGGCAGTGTACTCTACAGTTTTGCTTCACTTTTAAGGTAAAACCCTCACTTCCCTGTGGCAGCATTCTCTCTGTAAGTCTGGGCAGGACTGATGGGTGTGCTGTTAGGAAGAGCACCAGGGTGCCTTAGGCTCACTGGCAAAGTTCTTATGTGGCAGGGCCTTTAAATGAGCCTCAAACAGCCAAAGCCTCTTCAGCCAAGGGAGGAAAACAAAGAATTTTCTTGGCTGTGTTTTGTAGCTTCCATTAGCTTAACTGTCGTCAAGAACAATGCTGAGTCAGGACCTAAATTATCTTTTTCTCTGCTTGGGTTCTTGCCTTTGGCTTGCTGCCACTCTTTGCATGCCACAAGGCATGGAGACAGGTCTCTTCCTCATCCATCTCTCAGAAAGGTGATAGACAGCATATATTTTGTAACGGGGAGCAATATAGCACATGGGAGGATGCATTCAAGTCCTGGCTCCAAGACTGCAGAGCTAACTGTCCTTGGACGTGTTATTTAATCCAGAGCCTTAGCTGCCTCTCTCACTCCTAGGACTTTAGGCAGAGTGAAATGAGACAAGCATGGAAGCTGTGCTGCACAGTGCCAAAACCAGGCTGCAGGGGATTCCACTTCTGGACTCTTCTGGTCCTCATGGCATCCTGCTGCTGTTCTTCAGCCACAGAGTGACATGTTCTTGGCCTTTCTGCCTAGACCTACGTCACCACACAGGGCCTGGGGAGCTCCAGGGCTTGCAAGCTGCTGGGCTCCCTGGGAACAGGGGCATAGCTCTCACTTTCTCTCTTGCCCCAAATTATTGGTGGGGAGTCTGTCATTCTTTTTCATCAGGAATTTGGTCTCAAGTCAGGTACGGGGCTCCTTGTCAGAAATACATGAGCTTCTGTGACTTTCTTCCTTCCTTGCTTTCCCAAGTCCTTCTGACAAAGTTCATGGAATTTTGATCCAACCTGGGGTGAGGGAGAGATAGCTGTTGGAGAGGAAAGCCAACTCCTATCATACATTTTTTCAAATTTTATAACTAATGTTAGCATAAAACACAAAAGCTGAGTACTGATGCCTATACTTGCTGCATTCTACTATTTTAAAGTAGTATCTGGCCACCGTACCTTGGCTAATATCTGTATAGGTTGGTGTCTTAGTTACTTTTCTCTTGTTGCTGAGACAAAACACCCAACACCCAAAGTTAAAGGAGAAAGGGTTTATTGTTTCACAGTTTGTAGAAGTTTCAGTCCATAATCGGCTAGCTGCAAGGCAGGGCTGGCCAACAGGCATTGCAGAGGAGAAATGACATGGTGCACACAGGGTAGCAAAGGTGCCATGGTAGGAAAAAAGGTAACAAGGGGAATGCCATACCAAGGTCACGAGTCCCGCAGAACACGCTGAATCAGCCCACTGCAGACAGGCAGGTCTGCAGACACCGTACCAAGGTTGCGAGTCACGTGGAACACACCGAATCAGCCCGCGCCCCGGCAGCAAAGCCATCCACTGGACGCCCCCCACCCCCCACCCCGCCCCGCTCCTCTGGCCCCTTCTCTGTACAGCCACCTGGTTTCACACTACAAAGACACAGAGGACACCGGACCACCAGACCACTGTACTGGGTAAGTTGGAGTTATCTTCACCTCCCATCAGGACCGGGACCATCTTCAGGGGAAGGGCAGCTGGAACCCGCAATACAGTTCTGCAGAGTTCAACCCTACAGGAGGACAGGGAGCTCAATTTGGGACTTGCCGCCAGAAATCTGTCTGAATCTCACAGGTCTGTGACTAGCGTGCTGAGACTCACTGACTTATATCTGCACACTGCTACCCACGTTGTCTATAGTGACAGCAGAGACGTACCCTGAAAGAGGCCCTTCATCTTCATTGTTATTTTTTATTCCCAAAATTAGTATTATTAGTTTTTTTCTCTTTTCTTTTCTTTTGCTCCTCTTATCTTTAATTTTTTTCCTACTCTTTGCAAATATTTGTTTTTCTCTCCTTTTTTTTCTTTTCTTTTTGTCTTTCTTTTCTCTTTCTTTTCTCTTACACTCACTCTCTTGCTCTCCCACATTGTTCATCTTCCCTTTTTGTCCCTGTTTTGGTCCTCATGCGGAGTTCTTCTTCATTTTCCTATTATTCTCTTTTTCCTTCTCACCTGTGTCCTCTGGCCACACTGCTAACCTTCCCCTATCCTTCTTCCCAACTGTCCCTCCCTCCCCAACCCCTTCTAACTCCCCATCCCAAAGGGTAAAGTTGTTA
>NW_004624822.1:3244322-3264155 GCF_000247695.1 Heterocephalus glaber | reverse complement strand
GGATGCATATCGAGGCCATACTCTTAAGTGAAATAAATAGGACACATATGTGTAAATACCAAATAGTTTCTCTAGTGTGAGAAACTGATAGTGTAAACCAGGGTTAAAATGATTTAAATGAATAATTGATAATTTGAAATAGGAAAAAATGTCCAAAGACGGAGTGAAGGGAGGGGAAGAGGAAAGGTAAAGAGGGAAAGGAAAAACTATGAGAAAAGAAAAAAAAATGGAAATGACATCTATGTAAACAGGGAAGGGTGGAGGAGGTGAAGGGCACACAGGTAATAGGGAAAAAAGTAAGAACCAAGATATATCATGTACAGGTACAAACACCCAATGATAAATGTAAATGAATTGTATACCTAAAATGTACCAATAAAAGAACAAAAATGAAATAAAATGGAGTACTACTCAGCCATAAAGAATGACAAACTAGAGACATTTATAGCTAAATGGATGCACATTGAGGCCATACTCTTATGTGAAATAAACAGGACACAGGTGTAAATACTGAATAGTTTTTCTGGTGTGAGAAACTGAGAGTGTAAATAAGGGTTAAAATGAATAACTGATAATGTGAAATAGGAAGAAAAGGTCCAAAGGGGTAGAGGAAGTGGGAGGGGTAGGGGAAAGGAAAGAAGGAAAAGGAAAAAATAGAGAAAAGGAAAAAATGGAAACAAAGTCTTTGTAAATAGGGAAGGGTGGTGGGGGGTGAAGGGAGGGCAGGGGAAGGGGGAAAAAATAAAAACCAAGATACATCGTGTTCAGGTACAAGATCCCAATGATGAATGTAAACGTATTGTTTACCTAAAATGTACCAATAAAAGAATTTAAAGAAAAGAATAAAAAAAAAAGGTAACAAGGTAGCAAAGGAAACAGCATCTTTCTGCCCCTTTTATCTTATTCAAACTACTTCCTTAATCCTAGTGCCCTTAGGCCTAAGCCCACCATGAATCAAATCCACACTGTAGATTCAGCCACCTAGAAAAAGCATGAGGCTTTGAGGGGACATCTAAACACAAGCCATAACTGTTGACTATTTTAGATTCTTCATGTGGGCACCACAAGGAACCTGTGAGCACCTCAGTCTTTGGTAAGGTTTCTGTCTGGTATCCAGTAGGTGCTCCATCCATGCTTGTTAAATGTAACTTTTAAGATCCTTGATGGTAGTTTTATGCACAAAAGAGATTGCTCAGAAGTAACTTTGATTTTTAAATTAGTTTATTTATTAAAGTTAGAATTAAAAAAACTTGTATATCTTAAAACTTTTAAACTCAGAGTATAATTCTTTTTTTTTTTTTTTTTTTGGTACCAGAAATTGAACTCAGGACCTTGTGCTTGTGAGGCAGGCGGTGGCACCACTGAGCTAAATCACCAGCCCCAGAGTATAATTCTTATTGGGTTGTTTATAAGCCCAACAAGTTTTAGCCACTTTTATTTTTTTATTTTTTTAGTACCCGGGATCAAACTTGGGATGTTGCACTTGCGAGGCAGGCACCAGAACCACTGAGCTAACTCCCCAGCCCAGTGTTAGCCACTTTTAAGAAAGGCCTTTGGTTAATGTCTGATCCCATTTACAGACATGGTCAAAATCATGTTAAACTGTTTTTCATAAATTTAATTTATTCCTCCAGGGCCCAATGGCACATGCCTATAACTCCAGCTACTCAGCAGGCTGAGGCAGGAAAGTCACAAGTTCAAGGACAGGCTGGGCAACTTAACAAGACCTTCACTCAAAATAAAAAGGTATGGGGATGTAACTGAAGTGGTAGAGTATTTGCATAGCATTTACTAGGCCCTGGGTTCAATCTCTAGTACCATAAAAAAATCAATATATTCAATTTCCTTTTAAGTACTATAATTAGCTGATTTCACAAAACCTTTCTGAATACTTAAAGAACTTTTACAAATCTAATACAGCTATCTGTCTGTCTGTCTGTCTATCTATCTATCTATCTATGTATCTGGTAAATCTTTAGTTTTTTAAAAAAATTATTCAGTTCTGTAATAGACCTATAAAGATTGGAAGTTTAAAATCACAAATCTAGAACTTCCGGAAAGATGGCAGAGCAGAAGGACCAGCAAGTCAACTTCTCCAGGAGTTGAAGCCCAGCCACTGGAACATAACAACTTTGGGAAGAAAAGAAGGAGGGAGGTAGAAGGTACAATGAGAACCTTTGAATTTGTGGAAGTGGGAATAAAGTCATCAGGAAAAAAAGCAAATGTATGTTTTCCTACGTTCTCCTGCCCACTCAATGTTAAACACTGATGCAGAGACTTCTCCCCAAAGAGTTATCTTTTGATATTTGGTGGGGGAGCTTAATAGGTAAAAAATAAATCAACCAGGGCTGGGGATTTAACTCAGTGACACCATGCCTGCTTCACAAGCACAAGGTCCTGAGTTCAATCCCAGGTACAAAAAAACCCCCCAAAAACCATCAGGCATGATGGCGCATACCTGTAGTCCCAGTACTTGGGAGGCTGAAACAGGAGGATCACTGCAAGTTTGAGGCCAGCCTGGGCTATACGGTGAATTCAAGGACAGCCTGAATTACATAATGAGACTCTGTCTCCAAAACAAAACAAAAAAAACCAACCTTAGGCAAGATGGCAGAGCAGTAAACAGCAGCAAATCACCCTCTCCAAGATTGAGAATCCAGACACTGGAATTTAACAACTTGAGGAAGAAAAGGAGGGAGGTATATCCCTGGTATGTAGCAAGGATTTGAAAGAAGAAATGGAGCCCACAGGGGAAATGAAGAGACAGACGTCAGTGTAGAAAAAGGAAGTGGCAAACTGCACACTCTCCCAGGCTCCCAGGTTGAGAGAGGAGGCTCGAATCTACAGAGACACAGTGAGAGCAGGTGACTCCAGAGGCCTTCAGGGAGAAACGCATCAGGGAATGGAGCAGTGGATGCTGTGAGCTTCAACAGCTGGTGAGTCCAGTGCAAGCATCTGCCATGTTCCCTGGAGAGGGAGCTTGGCAAGATACCATTTTATGGAGGGCCAGCTGAACCCAGGATTTGGAGCAGCTGTGGGTTGGCTTCATCTCAGGGCTGTCAGTTACTAAGTGAGGCAAAACTGTGGGAGACATCCAGGGTCAGGGAGCCAAGGTCAGGCCAGCAAGAGACACCCACAGTGCTGTAGGGTGAATGACTCAGGCCCCAACTCACAACCAGAGGCTAGGATCAGACTGAACTTCTGTGGAGTTGAAAGCACCAGATTCTGCAATCTGCCCTATTCCTACTGGAGGC
Organism: Heterocephalus glaber; assembly: GCF_000247695.1. Next base: position 3,260,901 of record NW_004624822.1, on the reverse strand, counting down.
TTGCTGGGATCATCCAGCACAGATCTGGGCTCTGTCTGCCTCCTTTGTCTTCCAGTGAAAGCAGAGACGCACTCTGAATTGGACACTACCACAAAGCTGTAGACCCCAGAAGATAACCACAGGCTGAAAATCACAGTGAAATCTTTTTTCTTTGCTTTTTTTATTCTTGATTATTTTTGTTTTTTCATGAGTGTAAACATCATTTTTCGTTCTTTGTTTAATTCTTGTTTTTGTTTTTTCCTTCTTTATTTTTGTCCTGTCTTCTTCACCAGCTTTCCAAAGCTTAGATAATCTTGGGCATATGTAATATATTTAAAATTTTCTTTTTTCCCATTCCTTTTTCTGCCCTTCAACCCTTCTCCATTTACACAAGCTTTGTTTCCATTTTTTCCTTACATTCTCTTTTTTTCTTTTCTCTTCCTTCCCTTCTCCCTCCCTTCTCCCTTGTTCCCCTTCCTATTTGAATGTGTTTTTCCTACTTCCCAATATCTATCCTCTGTTTTGCTCCTTATTTACCCTTTAGGTTTCTCCCACAAGCAAAACAATGCAGTATTTAAGCTTGTGAATCTTATTCACTTAACATTATAGTCTCAAAGTGCATTGACTTTCCTATAAATTACTTGTTTATCATTCTTTATGGCAGAGTAGTGTTCCTCTGTGTATAAATACTGCACTTTCTTTATCCATTCAACTATTGATGGATATATAGCTTGCTTCCAAGATTAAGCTATTATGAGTTGTGGTACTATAAACATGGGTATCATACATCACTGTGGTATGATGTCTTTAACATTTTTAAAAAAATTTGTTTGAGACAGGGCCTTGTTGTGTAGTTCAGCCTGAATGTGAACTCACTATGTAGCCCAGGCTGGCCTTGAACTCACAGCAATCCTCCTGTCTCAACTTCCTGAGGGCTAGGATTACAGGCAATGTCTTTAACTCTTTTGGGAAGATACCTAGAAGGAGAATAGCTGGATCAAATGGAATTTCTACTTTTAGGTTTTTTTGAGGAATCTCCGTACTGATTTTCTTAATGACTGTGACAGTTTACACTCCACCAACAATGAAGAAGGGCACATCCCCCATCCCCTCACCTTGCAGCCTTTTCAGCATTTGTTGTTTTTTGATTTCTTGATGATGGCCATTCTGGAGTAAAATGGAATCTCGGTGTTAGTTTATTTTTTAAATATTTATTTATTTATTTATTTTAGTACTGGGGACCAAACTCAGGACCTCGTGTTTGCCAGGCAGGTGCTGTGCTACTGAGCTACATTCCAGGCCTCAGTGTTGTTTTCATTTGCTTTTTTTGAGACAGGATCTTGCTATATAGTTCAGGTTGGCCTTGAACTCATTATGTAGTCCAGGCTGGCTTTGAACTCCCAATGATCCTCCTGCCCTGCCTTCTGAGTGCTGGGTGCATTTCTTGAATTGCCAGCAGTGTAAAATTTTTTCATGTAATTACTGGCCATTTGCACTTCTTTATCTGAGAAGTATCTATGCATTTCAGATGCTCATTGTTTGATTTGGCCTTTAAATTTGGGGACTCTAAGTTTTTTGAGTTCTTTATATATTCTAGATATTAGTCCTTTGCCTGAGGAGTAGGTGGCAAAAATATTTTCCCATTTTGTAAGTTGTCTCTTCACTCTGCTAGTGGTTTCCTTTGCTGTGCAGAAGCTTTTTAATTTGATGCGATCCCATTTGTTGATTATTGGTATTATTTTTTGTGCAGCTGAGGTTCTGATCAGAAGGTTTTTGCCTAAACCTATGTCTTCAAGAGTTTTACCTATTTTATCTTCCAGCAGATTGTTTCTGTTTTAATATTTAGATCTTTGATCCATTTTGATTTTAGTTCAGTGCATGGTCAGATATGTGTATAGGTTCAATGTTTGGTGTGTGTATAGCCAGTTTTCCCAGTGCCATTTGTTAAAGAGGCTATCTTTTTTCCAATGAAATGATTTGGCCTGTTTGTCAAAGGTAAAGCAAAATGGCTACTACTTTTGAGGATGGAGTGAATTGATGTATTAAGGAGGTTTTGTTACCATAATTAAATATCTGACAGTTTACGTATGAAGAAAAGAGGCTTATTTAGCTCACAGTTTTGGAAGTTCAAAGTCCAAATGCTATTGTGCAGACTCTGGTTCTGGTGACTGTCCCATGGTAGATAGCAAATAGTGAAGGGTGTGCACAGGAAGCATCCCATGGTGAGCCAGGGAGCAGAGAGGGCTGAATGGGGCCAGGCCTGCTCCTTTTATAATAGCCTTTCATGAGAACCAACAAGAGGTCAAAAGAGCATGACTCCATCCCCCTCTACTCAATACCATAGGAAACACCCCAAGGAACAAAGCCTCCAATCACATGAACTTTTGAGAGTACACAGTTAGCTGCATCCAAAAGATGGCAATTGGCTTCTGTGTGCCTGCCATTTTATGCATGGCTTCTGGAATCATATTGAAAAATAAATGAATGGAAAGTGGTATGCATAGCCAGGAAAGGTAGAGGGCTTGAATTAGAAGTCCTTTAAGTCCTGGATCCATTCCTGAAAAGCATGTGTCTTCAGTGAACAACTTCATGCCGACAAATCTGATAACTCATATGAAATGAACACATCCCTAGAAAGACAAAAACTACCAAAGTTGACTCAAGAGAAAATTAAGAATCTGAATAGACCTTTAAGGAGTAAAGGAATTAGTAATAAAAAATCTGTGCCCAGAGGAAAGCCCTGTTTTGATTACTTCACTGGTGAATTTTATTCAACAGTTAAAGAAGAAATAATGTCAATACTACACAAGTCCTCTTCTGAAAAATAGAGAAGTAAGGAACACTCCACAACTTATTCTTTGATGCTAGTATCACCTTGATGCCCAAGCCAAAAAAGACATCACAAGAAAACTACAGACCAATAACCCACATGAATATAGATATAAAATTCTCAACCAAATCCAACAATGTACCAAATAGTTATATGGTCAGGTAGGATTATTCTGGGAATGAAAAGTTGGTTTAACAGTTAAAAGTGAACTAATGTCAAAAACCCTCAATCATCTCAATAAATACAGAAAAAGTTAAAGGGCATGTGTGAAAAGTCTATGTTGAACATCGTCTTTAATGGTGAAAGGCTCACTGCTTTCCCCTAAATCAGGATCAAGAGACAGATATCTGCTGTCACTTCTTTTACTCAGCATTGTAACGAAGATGCTAGCCAGTGAAATTAAGCAAGAAAAAAAGAGTAAAACTTATCCAGATTGCACAGGAAGAAGTAAAATGTTTTTATTCACAAAGAACATAATATAGCATATGGGGAATTCTAAGAAACACACACACACACACACACACACACACACACACACTGGTTAAAATAAACAACTATAGCAAGGCCACAGGGACAAGAACAATATACAGAAATCAGTTTTATGTGTATATAGCAGAAATGGAAAATCCAAAAGTGAAATTAAAATACAATCTTATTTGCAATAGTATAAAAAATAATGAAGTACTTAGGAATAAATTTATTGAAAGAAGTGTAAGACTGTACACTGAGAACTATAATATTTTGCTGAGGAAAATTAAAGATTTATATAAATGGAGAGACATTCCATGCCAAGAATTTGAAGACTTAATATTATTTAAATGTCAGTTCTCCCTAAATTGATCTGTAGATTAATGAAATCCTCACCAGAATTTCAGTAGGCTTCCCACCAAAAAAATTGACAAGCAGATCCTAAAATTTATATGGAACTGCGAACACCTAAAATAGTGAAAACAATTTTGAAAAAAATGAACAAAATTGGAGGATTTTTCATCTCCTAATTTTGAAAGTTACTATTAAGTTAGTTGTCAAAATATTATGATTGGACTATAATTCTGTTTTTTGGTTGGGTGTTTCTCTGCTTTGGGGATCAAGGTGATGCTTGTTTCCAGGAATGAATTTAGGAATATTGCTTCGCTTTCAATTTCATTGAAGAGTTTTAAGAGTAGTGGCAGTAGTTCCTCTCTAAATTATCTTGTAGAATTCAGCAGGGAAGCCATGAGGACCTGGGCTTTTCTTAGTTGGTAAGTTTTACATTACATTTTCAATTTAATTGATTGATACTGGGTTGTTTAGAATTTTTAGATTGTCTTCCTTCAACTTTGGAAATTCGCATTTTTCTAGGAATCTGTCCATGTCTTCCATATTTTCCATCTTATTGGTGTATAGGTTCTTGAAATGGGTATTGATGATCCTCTGGATTTTTGCTGGGTCTGTTGTAATTTTACCCTTTTCATTCCTATTTACATGGATTTGGGCCTTTTCTTTCCTTTTTTTGATAAGTTTGGCTAAGGGTTTGTCAATTTTGTTATTCTTTCAAAGAACCAACTCTTGGTTTCATTGATTTTTTTGTATTTTTCTCTTAGTCTCCATTGCATTGATTTCTGCCCTGACCTTTATAATTTCCTCCATTGTATGAGCTTTGGGTTTTTCCTGCTCTTCTTTTTCTAGAAGCTTGAGGTTTAGCATCAGGTTGTGTATATGGGCTAGCTCTCTTTTTCTAATATGAGTATTCACTGCTATGAATTCCCCTCGTAAGACTGCTTTCATTGTGTCCCATAGGTTCTGGTATGTTGTATTGTCATTGTCATTGAATTGTAGGAACTGTCTAATTTCTTCTTTAATTTCCTCTACCCATTGGTTATTCAAAAGTATGTTGTTCAATTTCCATGTGTTTATGAAATTCTTGAGGATTCCTTTGCTATTAATTTCCAATTTCATCGCACTGTGGTCTGATAATATAGAGGGGATATCTTCAATTCCTTTGCACTTACTTAAACATGTTCTATGAGTGAATATGTGGTGTATTTTGGAGAACGACCCATGTGCAGCCGAAAAGAATGTGTATTCTGATTTTGTAGGGTGGAAGACTCTGTAAACATCTGTTAAGTTCATTTGTTCAAGAGTTTGATGTGTTCTAGTATTTCATTGTCAATTTTTGTCTAGTTGATCTATTTGTGACGGTGGGGGTATTAAAGTCCCCCATTAATATTGTATTGGTGCTTATTTGATTTTTTCATGTCCATTAGTATTTGTTTTATATAGTTGGGCACACTAGTGTTTGGTGCATATATATGAATGATTGTCATCTCTTCCTCTTGGATTGTTCCCTTTACGAGGATGTAGTGCCCTTCTTTGTCTCTCTTAATCAGTGTTGGTTTGAGATCCACTTGATCTGCAAAGAGGATATCTTCTCCTTTTTTTTTGGTTTCTGTCGCATGGAGTATTGTTTTCCACCCTTTATCTTTCAGTCTATGAGTTTGTTTTTGAATTAAGTGTGGTTCTTGTATGTAGCATATTGTTGGATCTTGCTTCTTGACCCATTCTGCCAGTCTATTTCTTTTGATTGGTGAATTGAGACCATTAACGTTGATGTTTATAACTGATATGTATTGGCTTATCATTGTCATGACATTTTCTTTTTGTTGGATTCTCCCCCTTTGCATTTAATTTCTTGTTGTGCCCAATGGATTCATCAACTGGGCTCCTGGAGTTGTGATCCTCATTGTCTTTTCCTAAGATATTGTCTAAAATTTTTTGGAGTGCTAGTTTGATATTCATGAAGTTCCTAAGGTGCTCTTTGCCATGAAAATATCTTATTTCTCCATCAATTTTGAAAGATAGTTTTGCAGGGTACATCAATCTGAGTTGGAGGTTGTTTTCCTTAAGGGCTTGAAATTTGTCACTCCAAGCTCTTCTTTCCTTGTGGGTTTGTGTTGAGAAGTCAGCTCTTATTCTGATGGGCTTTCCTTTGTATGTGATTTGTTTCTTTAACTGCTTGTAGAATATTGTTCTTCTGTTGGGTTTCTGGAATCTTAACTATTATATGCCTACATGCAGATGTTTTTTGATCAAGGCTAGTTGGAGTCCTATATGCCTCACTTATCTGTATGTCAAATTCTTTTCCCTTATTTGGGAAGTTTTCTGGCATTACTTCTGTGAACAGTTTTTTTTATGTCATCTGCATTCTCTCCTGTTTCTTCATTGACTCCAGTCAGTTTTATGTTATTCTTCTTTGCATCTTCTAGCAGCTGCTGGATTAATTTCTCGTGATCCCTTACTATTTTAAAGAACATTTTATTTTCCTGGTCACTAATTGCAATCCTATCTTCTATATCTGAAATTCTGTCCTCACATTGGCTCATTCTGCTGCATAAACTTTCAATTGATTTTTTAATCTCCTGGAAATCTGTTTGTATCTGTTTTATGGATTCCATTTGTTTGCTATGTTGGGATTCCATCATGTTCCTCTATTTTTTTTAATCTGTATCCTCTCTAGATTTATTAATCATGTCTTGTACTATGGGCACAATCTCTGTTGCTATCTGAGAAATTTCTCATTTCATTTTTTCAAGATCCTGTTTTGGTGCCAGTTCAGGGAGTTCAGTTTGTTGAGTGTCAGATTGTTCCATCTCATTTCCCTTTGGGGTTGCTTTAGGTGATCTGGAAGTCTGGTTTCAAGACTTGTTTACGTGTCTTCTCATTTCAACAGATGCAGCCTACGGTGCCTTTGTTGAGGCAACTTTTTGCTCACCCAGTGTTCTTCAATTCTCAGCAAGCCACCGAGCAACCTTTACTCTGCTGCTCACCAGTACACCAATTCCTGGGTTCAGAGTGGTGGCCTTCTGGATCCCTGAGCTGACCTGTTGTCTGGGTGGGCTTCTGGCTGGGGCCTGAGCACTCTTGGGATGGTATCTAGGTGTGCCTCTTGCTGGGGCTTCTATGTAGCTGTTGTCTGGGAGGACCTTTGGCTGGAGACTGTGTACCTCAGTTCCTGTTGTCTGCACAGGCTTTGGCTAGGTCTCCATGCACTCATCAATGGTATCAGGGTGAGCCTCTGGCTGAAGCTTATGTGCCTGCCTGTGCAGTTCTTTTCTGGCAGGGCCTTTGGCTTGGACATGTGTGCCCAAGCCTCTGGGGTGGGTCAGAGCCCTGGATGGGATCTGCCTGCAGCCTTGCAGCTCTGGTCCACCCAGCTGCTCCCAGGGATCTGCACACACTTACTGATAGTATGGCGGGCCTCTGGCTCTTTTATTGATTTTTTAAAATTCAAGTTATCTGTATCCATTTGAGAAGAATTGGGGAGTTCAGACAAGGCAGATAAAAGTCCTTCTGATCCAAATTTCCAAAGATAAACAGTATTTGCACTAGGATGCATAAATTTACAGACTTTTTCCAATGAAGATAGATAGCTTCTCTCCTTCTCTTTTAATTACTTGTCTCAGTGCTGAAACAAAATACCCAACACCTTTAGTTAAAGAAGGAAAAGTTTATCGTGGCTCATAGCATGTAGAGGTTTCAGTTCATAGTTGGCTAAGGCAGGTGGCATGGCAGAGGCGCATCGCAGAAAAAGCAGAAGGCAGCAAGTGACAAGTGAGTGACAAGCAACAAATTATTTCTTTCCCTTTATATTGTATCTAGAGCAAGTAACACTCACACGCAGGGTGAGGCACCCTTAATCATACCTAGAACGATGCCAAACTAATCAGTGAACTAATTTAGTAATCACACACTCTTGATCCTGTGTTACACACTCTAGATCCAGCCACCTCCGAAAAGCTCCACCCATGAGGACATGAGGCTTTGAGGGGACATCTAGACACAGCCATAATACCTCCCCACCATGTATGCATATCTCATTTCTGTATTTCTTAGCCCTAGACAGTACATAATTTAAGGAAAACTTCATCTTTGTATTTATTAGGTTTTTATCTTTTATCTTTGCTGCCTATTTAGCACTTGACAGATTTTTTTTGTTTGTTTCCCAGTTAGAGTTAGTTCTTTGTGTTTCTTAGAATGTTTACCTTACAAATAGTCAGGTTTTTTTTTTCTGAATAAATAAATTGAAAGCACTTAAAATTGTTCTCCTTAGTCTTTAAAGTTCTTGCTTTGCCCTCTGTGCATTTGCCAGGGGCAGTTAACTGTGTAGAAGCCCTGGCTAGAGACTTGTTCCTGCAGAGATTGATTATGCAGAAATATAGTAGAAGTCAAGCAGATTCTCCATGAGCTTTGTTTTGGTATTCAAAAGGCATGTGGAAAAAATAATAATTCAAGCAAGCACTTTTTAAATTATGGTTGCCTATATCTTATTCTAACACCAATACCTAATATTTAATTAAAATGGGAAAGTGTAAATATCTGGATGTTCAACATTATGTACTAACAGCAACAACAAAAAACAAAACCCTTCTGATAATGAACTAATGTTTTAATTTTGTATGTGGATAGTCTTTGACATTTTGTACATTAGTGATGTGTAACAGGTGCAAGAGCAATATTTTTTTTCTGTCATAGGCCACTGGAATCAAGAGGCACATGAAAGTAACTTAATTTTTTTTTTTTTTTTTGGTACCGGGGATCAAACTCGGGACCTTGTGCTTGCAAGGCAGGAGCTGGAACCACTGAGCTAAATCCCAGCCCGTAACTTAATTGTTGTATATTTTTAAAATTCTTCATTAAAAAAATCTGGAGCTGAGGTCTTAGTGTTGTCCAGGCTAGCCTTGAGCTTGCAATCTTCCCACGCTAGCCTCCCCAGTAACTGGGATTACAGGCAAGAGCTACCATGCCTGGTTTATTTTATTTTTAGAGAGACAGATATAAAAGATAAAACTACTTGATACATGGTAAGTTAACATTTTAAATGTGCTTTTGTGTAATAACATGGGTAGTTAAATAGGGTGGTAAAAGGGTGATGGGGTGTACAAGGAGACAGAAGTAGAAAGTAGAGAAGGAAAGAGAGGAAGAGACAGAATAGAAGAAGGAAAAGTAAAGGAGATATATATATATATATGGGACAGGTGAGAGGCTGTCCTCCAAATCAGAAGAGGAATATGTGCAGAGAGAAAGAATTTGGTCAGATAAGTCTTTTACAGAGAACAATTTGGAAGTATCTGAAGAAATTTTAAGTTTCCTAACTCTAACCCAGCAGTAGTAGTACTGCTTGGTGTCTATACTACAGAAATACATCAGCATGCAAGGATATTTATTGCAGCATGTTCATCATGGCAAAAACTATAGGTAACTTAAATGTCAAACAATAGGAAAATGGTTAAAAGTACATTCATTCAGTAGAGTACTGGATGAACATTAAGAAGAGTACATACATATGTGGGAAAGTATAAACATGTGATTAAGCCCCAAAAAAGGCATGTTGTAGAATATAGGTAGTATGACTTTAATTTTTAAGAACAAAGTTATGTATATTTGTGAACATCAAAAATAATCTATATCCTGGGCATGGTGGTGCATATCTATAATCAATCCCAGCACTCTGGAAGGCTGAGGCAGGAGGTTTGCAAGTTCTAGACTAGCCTGGGAAACTTAGCAAGACCATGTCTCAGAAATAAAAATAAAATAAATAGGGATGTAGCTCAGTGTAAAGGCCCTAGGTTTGACTCCCTGTATTCCCCCAGCCTCTGGCTTTCTGTTCCCCATTCCTAGCAGACACGTTAGAGCCCAGATCTAGGTAATTTTGTTCTCGATAGACAATTTTCATTACCAGGGTGGGATTTTGGAATGAACCTTGAAAAGATAGGAGGTTTCCTCATCTATAATTTGGGGATAATGATAACCCTCCTCTTAAAGGATTATTTGGCAGTGTTTTGTTTTGTTTTGTTTTTGCTGCTGGGGATTGAACTCAGGACCTTGTGCTCGAGAGGCAAGTGCTGGAGCCACTGAGCTAAATCCCCGGCCCAAATAATTTTCATTCTTTACTGTAGCCTCTTGATTCTGGCCTTTACTATCTTCATTCTTCAAACTTTTTTTTTTTTTTTTTTTTGTGCCGGGGATCAAACTTGGGTCCTTACACTTGAGCAGCAGGCGGCGAAACCACTGAGCTAAATCCCCGGCCCTAAACTTGTAATTAACTTCTGGAGGTTTTGTTGTTGTTGTTGTTTTTCTTTTTTTTTCCGTACCAGGGATCAAACTCGGGACCTTGTGCTTGCAAGGCAGGCGCCGGAACCACTGAGCTAAATCCTCAGCCCTCACAGTGTTACGTGTAGGAGAACATATAAAACGCCTAGCTCAGTGTCTGGCATATTGTCAGGATTCATAAATAGTAGTTTCTACTGTTATTAATATTTTGGATAAGTTCAAGATCAAATTCTCGGTTTTTTCTAGACCTTCATTTTCTTTATATATGCCTCCTACCCCATAGCATAGAAAGCAGTTTGATATGTGGACCTAGAAGTAGGCAGATTTAACCTAAAGTTTCTTGTTAGGCCATCACAGCTAATGTTTCAGTCTCTAGGAAGAGGAATCTTTTCTTCATTTTGACTCTCTTCTCAGCACAGCCCCATTACTTAGCTCACAATTTGCATTAGTCATTAATAAAGCCCTCAAAAAGTGTCTGTTCATTTCCTGAATATAGACTTTTAATTTTAAAAAGTGTTATATAAATTTTGGACATTTTTATTATTTTCAAATGAAGCAACTTTCAGTACATTAAATTTATTCCAAGAGATGACATTAGGCCATGTTCTTGTGTCTGTTCTCTTGAGTAGATTTAATGTACTTTCACATTCTTAAAATGTTTTTATAATAGCTTCATAATTACAAGTGATGTTTTTTAAATGTGCTGCCTTCTTAAAAAAAAATGATTCTGACTTGCGGTTTTTGTAACTTTTGCTAGTTCTTTAATGCTTCAGCTTCACCAGCTTGTAGGAAGGAAAGGATCGAGTTACACAGCCAGTTCAGCTGTAGGAATTATGAGAGCCAGGCAGAGTTTACACATGGTTAGTACTGCGTGGCAGGAAGGAGGCTATTGTATTCTTTGTTGAATTTATTTAATAATTTGATTTAATATTTGAGAAAACTATGTACTTTGGAAAAAATTGCCCTTTAGTGGAGAAATGTAAATAGTACATTTACATTTTTCTGTATTAGAGAGGACCAAGGAGTCCCTTCAGTGTAACAGTAATTCTGTACCCTCTCTGCACCTCAGGTGTGTTTTCATTGGTTCCATGCCCATAACGGGGGAACATGATCCCGCGTATGGCACAAGCGCTCCTCACACCCTCAACCCTTCCCATCCCTGCCCCTTTCCCTTGCTTCTTCCCCTTCTCCTCCGATATCCACGATGGGCATCATTAATTGTTTAGCAAACATTTTTTTCACTGAACTTGTATATGAACTCAGAATTCCTTTTTTTTGGTACCGGGGATTGAACTCTGGTCCTTGCACTTGCGCAGCAGGTGGCAAAACTGCTGAGCTAAATCCCCGGCCCTCAGAATTCCTTTAGAAATATTGAGCTCCAGGTAGCCATACCAAGGGGGCTGGCAGCATGGTGCTATAAAGGAGGAAACCCATCAAACTTAGAGGATTTATCAATATATTGACAGTATTGCCGAGCTAATGTAAGTGATTCAGCTCCCAAATCAGCTGTTTCAACTTTTAGAATTCAGTCCAATTATTTTTGGACATAAGATAAATCAAAATGGTGTATTTTTGGCTGGGAATGGTGGCCCAAGCCTGTAATCCTGGCATGCTGGAAGACTGAAGAAAGAGGGCTGCAAGTTTGAGGCCAGCCTGGGAAACAGCAAGTTGGTGGGACCCTGTCTCAAAATAAAAATGGGTTCAGTTCCCAGTACTTACCGTAAAAAAGAAAAAAAAAATTTAAACCATCACACCCTGTCTTTGGATAACATTGGCAAAATTTGAATAACTAACCTTTTAATGAAAAACCAGAATACAAATGGTATTACATGAAGTAATTTTGTGAAATATCTGCCAAGTATGCAAGGTCACATCAGTAAGTGTGAATGTGTTCGAAACTCTTCTTGTTTTGAAATGGATTTCTCATTGATCTTTGTTGTTTGCTTTTCTCCAGCATATAGTAAAGTTATTTTCTGTCCCATGAAAATTCATCACCACATTCCAGTGTTTTGGCAGATGGAGAGATCTTTGGCCCAACACTGTTTTGGAGATCAGTGTTTTGGAGTAGTTTTACAGCTTGGGTTCATTTAGTGAAGAAAGGGAACCAAATCCGACACTTTTGCTATCTACCAATCACAGGCATAAAAAAACACTTCAGGCTTATCTTTGGCAGTCTAGTCAAGGAAAATAGCATTGGGAACTATGGAATATGTTTTCTCCTTTTTCCTAACACTTTGTAGAAATTGCTTCAGCATTTGCCAGCAATTGGCAATGCCCTAGACTGCACCCCAGCGGGGATACAGGACCCTTTTTGTCTACCCTTTGCAATACCCTTCTCAGTTCTTTGCTAAGTACAGAAACGGAGCTGGGTGGAGCAGGGACGTCTTTTCCTCAAGCCTATGCTCTTTTTTATTTTGGATGACAGTTTTCACTGTACCAATGTTGATGTGATGTTGTTTAGAATATGAGGAAAAGACACAAAAGAAGCAGTATAATGTCAATACATGAAGTACAAAGAGAAGAAAGTCAAAAAGAGTCTTCATTTTTAGATGCTTGCTTCCTTACCAATTCCTGTGGTCCTCTTCCTGTTGGGCCCCACCCAGGCTCAGCTGCCTTAGTGTTATCTTCCAGCGAGGCCTCCGATTGGGCTCTGTGTGAAAGCACACTCTACCTATTCAGGAATTTAAAACATGCTGCAGGTATAAATGTGACTCAGCAGATGTGTGCCCGAATGCACTCAGTACGCTCTCTGGGTCCTTCTACAAGATCTACCAGCTCCATCTCTTGTTTGTGGGCCCCTAAGCTGCCCTGGCAGCCTGAAGTAGGCACCACAATTTCCAGTTTTCAGGGAAGCTCAATTCCTCACGCAATGAAGCTCATGTAGTGACTGACTAATCCATTCTCTTTATTTAAAAAATTAGAGAAGTTTTTATTAAATTTCTTACAACAGGATTTTTGATCTAAACTGACTCTTAATCTTGTATTTGATAAATAATGAATAGCTCACTGCTCATCGAAATGAATAGTATTCAGTGATTACTAATGCTTCATTTGCATATGAAATTAATATTCCATATGGTTGGTCCAATCATTTAGATCTAAGCCAACAGGAGGAGGCATGTTGATTTAATCATAAGCTTGAGTTGCAATGGAATATACAACTGAGTCAGTATCAGTACTTTGTTGCTCTCATGGCCAGTTCTAGAGATATGCACAATGGACAAAACTTTCATTATTTGGTGGTAACTTTGCAATAGCTGACTTGTTTTGAATATCAGGTGCCATAAAGGCCATGCAGTGAATACTTATTAGATTCCTACTGTGTATGTACCACCATGCCCAGAGCACCTGTGCTAGGTGCTTCTAGTGGTTATTAGGAATACAGTATAGAAACAAAAATTTAACCCCACCCTAATATGGAATTGGTTTTTTACAGTGTAAGAACAGTTCATTGTCAGTGTTCTGAAACACCCTGAATGCTTCTTGTTTGTCAGCATGAATCATCTAATCAAAAGAAGTCTTTCCTCTGAATCTTTGGTTCATCATTTTTCTTTTTCTTTTTACTGGGTATTGAACCCAAGACCTTTGCATTGAGCTTTTATTTATTTTATTCTTTATTTTTGAGACAGAGTCTCACTAAGTTGCCCAGACTGGACTTACAAGCTCTCAGTCCTTTCAGCCTTCTAGAGTGCTGGTATTACAGGCACGTACTACTACACCTGGCCTCATCGCCAGTTGTGATTAAACTTATCATCAGTACTCTGTTAATAAACAAAGAATGTTTTGTTTTATAATATATTACAAGAGCTCTTTTTTATGTTAACCCAGAGCCTCCCACATGCTAAACACATATCGTTTTACCACTAAGTGACACCTCAGCCCCTAAAGATCACTTTTAACAACGTAACTATATAAGGGTCAATATTTGCTTCTTATCATATTGTGGTGTGCCTTTATAAATATTTTAAGAGTAGAATCTGATGGCTTAGAAAGTATGTCAGATAAATTCCAGCTTGAGTGTTGTGCAGTAATGTCCTTAAATGATATAGTTATTATTTCCCTTCTTTTGGTGGTGGTATTGAGGAGGGTACTGCTAGCACACACATGGGGCATATATCAATCAAGTTAGGCAGTGTTATATTATGATAAAAAATAGCCCCAAATATCACAGGTTTGGCCCAAGAAAACTGTCTCACTTGTACAAAGTCAATCCTAAATCAGAGCAATGCTCCAAAGCAGCTGTCTTCTTATGCTGACTCGCCATTCTACAACCTGTCAGCTTTATGCCTATCTATGCTGATGTGATTGTCTGTGATTGTTGTGTCAAGAAAAGAGAGGGCTGGATGGGAGAGCAATGACAATCCAATGCCTCCATTAATGAAATATAGCAGAAGAGATGTGTGCACTTCACAGAAGAATTGCAAGTTATCTGGCTGTATTCAACTTCAAGGGAATGAGATGCCGTCCATCTATGAGCCTCGAAGGAGCAGATGCCTGCATGTTGATGAAGAGGATACTTGTTTGTTGGCCTGCTTCAGACTATTAGAACATCTAGGAGAATTTTTCTCTCTCCTTTGATTAGTGAATTGGAAAAATAAATAAATGTCCCTGAGTGATTTTTTTTTTCTTTTTCCTTAAATTCTTTTATTGGTACATTTTAGGTATACAATACGTTTACATTTATTATTGGGTGCTTGTACCTGTTCATGATGTATATTTGTTTTCATTTTTTCCCCCTATTACCTGTGCGCCTTTCACCCCCTCCACCCTTCCCTATTTACACAGACTTTGTTTCCATTTTTTAAAATTTTCTTCTAATTTTTTTCTTTCCCTTCTTTCCTTTCCCCATCCCCTACCACCACCCTTACCCCTTTGGACCTTTTCCTATTTCAAAGTATCAATCATTCGTTATTAATCCTTTTAATCCTTATTTACACTTTCAGTTTCTCACACTAGAGAAACTATTTGGTATTTACACGTGTTGTCCTATTTATTTCACTTAAGAGTATGGCCTCAATATGCATCCATTTGGCTATAAAATGACTCTAGTTTCTCGTTCTTTATGTCTGAGTAGTACTCCATTTTATAAAAAAACCACATCTTCTTTATCCAGTTCTTTTGGTTTTTTTGAGACAGGGTTTCATTAAGCAGTTCAGGCTGGCCTTGAACTCACAGCAATCCTGGATCAGCCTCCCAAGTGCTGAGGTTACAGGTGTGTGCTACCACATCCAGTCCTGAATGATGTTTTATTTAGTGTGACAGTGGTGAAATAAATGTGGGAAATGTTACCATATTTGTAATGACTGTGCCACAAAATTAAAAGTCAGTATTGATTATATATTGTCACTTCAGAAGTATGAACTGCTAAAAGACTTAAGGGAGACTTTATTTGGCCTTCTTTTTTAAGGACTCATGTGCTTTAGCTGACTTATACTCTTCTCCCAAGATGTTCATGTCTTAATCCTCAACACCAGTGAAAATACCGAGTTACATGTCAAGGAGAAATTCAGGTTGCAGGACATTGTCCTTGATTACCTGGATAAGTCCAATATAATCATAAGACTCCTTCAAAATAGAAGAGGGAGGTAGAAAAGTGGTCCGAACCAAAAAAGATGCAGCACGAGGAAGACTGGACATGATATTTCTGTTTTTGAAAATAGAGGAAGGGACCACAAGCCAAGGAATGTGGGTTTCCTCTAGAACCTAGAAAAGGCAAAGAAATAGTTCCCCTCTTTGAACCTTGAGAAAGAACATAGCCCTGCCCTGCTGACATTTTGATTTTGGCCCAGTAGGACTCATTTAGGACTTCTCACTTCTAAAGTGTAAGATAGAAAACTTGTGTAGTCATAAGTCACTAAGTTGGTGATAATTTGTTACAGCAGCAATAGGAAACTACCATGTCTCATGACTTCTGGAGGAAGGGTTAGGACAGAAGATTGGTATTTCTTCGAAGACTGAGGGTGAAAAATATGGAATTATTTTATTTTCTTGTCAGCATCCCTCTAAACAACTTGAAAAGTTTCAGGAGGAAGGAAGTAAGCTAGAAAAGCACAGTTCTTGGAAACTTAAAAATCTACATCTTTTCTATTCTTCTTATAGGTAGGCTTGTCAATCACTGAGAAACTTATGCAAAAAAATGGGAGAAGAATAAAATGGAAAGCACCAATTTTATAAGAATTCCATGTGGCATCAGAGGAACCATGACTTTGTGACTAAAATTCAATGAGGATTCAGAGAAGTGACTTTGGAGCAAGTGATGGCTGAGGTTGATACGTTAGAAATGGCTCTGAATATGATCCTTTATTTGGGTAAAAAGATTAGGATTATGGATAATGTGCATATCCTTTCTATCTTGAATCTAGGATGTAGACAAGGCGAATAGCAGAGTCCTCTTTTATAATGAAGACTGTGTGTTCATTCATCTTTCATTAACATGTGACTAGATAAATAGGTAGGGAGGGGGGAGTGAGACAGGTAGAAGAGGAAAGTTCTTATTTAGAATAACCAGCAGTTTTAACACATACAGATATACAGAGAGGCAAAAATTTTGGGCTCAGAATAAAGACCTGTTGAAGGCATTGTACAGTGAGAGCCCTCAAATATCATCAGTGGTAGATACCCAACTAGACTGGTTGTGGCAATCATTTATATTTTACTAAATCCTGATAGGCAAAGATTCCA
>NW_004624822.1:3142575-3230284 GCF_000247695.1 Heterocephalus glaber | reverse complement strand
GTTCTTTTCCCCTGCTTGGGAAGTTTTCTGCCATCACTTCTGTGAACAGTTTTTTTATGTCATCTGCACTCTCTCCTATTTCTTCATTGACTCTGATCAGTCTTATGTTATTCTTCTTTGCATCGTCTAGCAGCTGCTGGATTGATTTCTCATGGTCTCCTGCTATTTTAAAGCAATTTTTCTTTTCCTCCTCACTAATTGCAATCCTATCTTCTATATCTGAAATTCTGTCCTCACATTGGCTCATTCTGCTGCATAAACTTTCAATGGATTTTTTAATCTCCTGGAAATCTCTTTGCATCTGTTGTATAGATTCCATTTGTTTGCTATGTTGGGATTCCATCATGTTCCTCATCTCCTCTCTTTTTTAATCTATGTCCGCTCTACATTTATTAATCATTCCTTGCTCTATGGGTACAATCTCTGCTGTTATCTGAAAATTTATTTCTGATTTCAGTTTTTCCAGATCCTCTTTTGTTGCCAGTTCAGGAAGTTCAGGTTGTTGAGTGTCAGATTGTTCCATCTCGTTTCCCTTTGGGGTTGCTTTAGGTGATCTGAAAGTCTGGTTTTGAGATTTGTTTGAGTGTCTTCTCATTTCAGTTGGGGAAGTGGGGGAGGAGTGTGTGCTGCTGTTGCCCACATGGCTCACCTCCTCAGCACTGGGGGTGGCTCTCCTCCTCAGTGCTTGGGGCAGTGGTACCTAGGCCCAGGAGGCTCCTGCTTGGCCCTGGGGGCAGTGGTACTGCAGCCCAGAAAGCTCACCTCGTCAGTGCTGGGGGCGGCTCTGCTTATAATTTTATGTTTTAAATATTTTAAATCCACCATTGGTTGAATCTACAGATGTAGAATTCTTGGACGTGAAATATCTCTTTGCTTACTTATGTATTGTCAGTTGACTTTTTCATATTATCCTAAAGTTGATGGCTTTGGCTATTCCCCCCCACCCCCAGCCCCATCTTCCTGGGACCCAGCATAGCTCCTGGCCCTCCCATGGGAGCCCAGCATGGCATCACATGCCATCTACTGTGAAACCAGTTTGTCATATGATCTGTTTGTCATGGATAGAAAGGAGGGGAAGGAGGTTTCACAGTTGCCTCTAAGGACCAACCAACCTGTAGCTGTCTGGTTATGCAGTACCTGTAGGTTCACATCTAGTATTATTTTCCAGTTGCACTAGACTTTTAAATGGTCTACAAAGGGATCAAACATACTTTTATTCATTATGTATAGTACTTCTGCCTTCATTCCTTTTCCAGACTTGAATTTATTCTACGTGCAGTGATGCACAGAAGAAGGAACATAGGATTTGACAGACTTGAATTTGTATTCTGGCCTCTCCATTGAAAACAGTGCCAACATTGCAGTAGGTGAGTGCTAAGTTCTTTTGAACTCTGAATCCTTCCTGTAAAGATACTCTGTTTGAAGGAAAAACAAATAAGACTATGCATATTACAATGCCAGTAGAGCTCCTGGCACACAGTAGGTGATCTGAATACAGAACAGCAAATGTAATCTTTGGGATCAGAAAAGGTATTAAGTGAAGTTCGATTTGGGGTTTTGCATTAGCTGCTCTCTTACTTCCTTTTCTCTGATATTAGCCCTAGATGTCTAAAGCAGACAAATAACCTTAAAGAATCAGTGTTTGACAACACAGTATTTTCCTTCCTAATCTAACATGTCCATAGTTAGTGGACTGGCTATTATGTTCCACATGGCTCCCATATTGACTGTGAAATCCAGGTTGACAGAACTTTGCTGGTTGCTGTGGGAGAGAGTGCTCTGGTGAGTCTCACACAGGCAACTAAATGCTTTGCTTGAGAGTGACATATAGCAGTTTTGCTCGTAGCTTATTGGCCAACACTGCTCATGTGTTTCCACCTCATTCATTGCTGGGGACCAGGGAGTATAATCTTACTGTTTTAGTCTGTTTGAGTTGCTGTAACAAAATGTCATGAACTAGATGGCTTATAAACAGTGGAAACTAAGTTTTCATAGTTCTAGAGCCTGAGGAGTCTAAAATCAAGGTATCAGTGGATTGGATGTCTGGTGAAGGTCTGCTACCTGGTTCAAGATGGCACCTTCTTTCTGAGTATTCATGTGGTGGAAGGGAAAAGGGGTTTCTCTGAGGCCTCTTTCCTAACAGAATTAATCTCTTTCATCATGAACTTCCTTCTCATAACCTAATCACCTCCCAAAGACCCACTTCCTTTTATCATCACCTTGGAGTTATGATTTCAAAATACAGATTTGGGGGGACACAAACATTCATACACCATAGCACTTATTGTATGTTCAGAGGATAGAGAGCCAGTAATGTTGGTGAGCAGCACTAATGATAAGTACATAATCATAGCCAATCTTTTTTTTCCTTTTGGCCATGCTGAGGATTGAACCCAGGGCCTCATGTATACTAGGTAAGTATTCTACCACTGAGCTACACCTTCACCTCCAATAGCCACTCTGTATCACACACTTCCTATGTGTGTGACTGTACTATGTATGTTAAATACAAAACCATAGTTCTATGAATAGGATTTATTATATTCAATCTGAGGAAACTGGGGTTAACCAGGATAGGTAATTTTCCTAAGGTCATATAACTAGTAGGTTATGTAAGTATGAAACCCAGATCAAACTTGATACCAAAAGCCTTGCTTTTTAAATATTATTCTTTGAGGAATATTAATGAATATCTGTAATCTTCAGGCAAAACTGACCTTTATGAACTCATATACAAGCTCTAGGGCAGCCAGGAGAAAACAGTAGGTTTCTGTCCTGCTATTGTCCTGCATCACCCCTCTCTATGAATGGAAGGGCTGCATGAATTACTTGAACACACCTGGGACTGCTCCTTTCAAACCTATAACCTTGCCCCCTACTCCACCCTCACCTCCTTTTTAGAACTTGACCCTTCAAAATGCATTAACATCTTCAGTAACTCAAGTTTTAGCCCTTCATCCTGGATCAGTCCAGCCCTTGATGTCCTCCTCTCTTCTGGACTCCCATAACACTCTTCCGATCCTTTTCTTAGCCAATGTCACATATTGTCTAATTAAGACAGGCTGCTGGGAAACATCAGTTTTCCTAGGGATTGCAAATCACATAGATATTATCCTTGGTGGTAAGGTTATTGTATCAGTCAGTGCTTACTAGAGAAACAGATTTAATGCAAGAAATACAAATATATAGGATTTACAAGATAGGCTTACAATGGCCACCTGCAGAGTCAGGTATGGAAGAGTGCACAAAGTCTGACCTTGAGTTGGAGATCCAAAGGATCCAGTTGAAGGCCTGGAGGTCACTGTAGTGTCCCGTGCAAGTCCATATCGGGAGGCCAGAAGGTCTGTGGTGGAAGGCTGATGGTTCTGTGCTGGAGGCTGAGAGTCTGTGCTGGAAGCAGGAGATGACATCCAAGGTGAAGGTGAAGACTGGAGCTCTTCTGAAGAAACAGAAGCAAGCCTTCCTTCTTCATTTCCCTTTTATTTCCTTCAAGTGACAAGCCTATTGGCTGGTGCCACACCCAGGATGGATCCTCTGTCTTCAGTAAATCCCTTTAGCCACATCCAGAAGTATGTTGATCCAATTTAGTTGGGCATTTCTTACTCAAGTGGACACAATTAGTTAACTATCATGGTTATGCTATACACAGTCTGTGTGAGCATCTTTCTTTCCATGAAAGCTTTTGTTGTACACCATGTGGGATTCTGAATTCTGGATTGAGCAACAAGTAATATTGTATTGAAATAACTAGGCACCAGCAGTGTAGGTTGCAGACATGCAACTTAGAAGAAAGGGCATATAGACATTCTCTCTTAGATTCTTTGTCAACTTCAGAGTTTAATATCCCATTTCAAATACAACCCTACTACCCAGTATAGGTGTGAAGCTCAGGATGGTCATAGAGGGAAGGAATCTGGGTGAGGCAAAGGTGTCACTGAATCCATTTTGAGGAGAGGACAAGGTTCCGACCAGACAGTTTAGAGCCATACTCATTTAGGTTGACACAGCCCAGATGCTGTTGCCTTTAGCTCACTCCGCTCCAGGAATGCCCCAAACTGGTCTCTATTCCTTAGTGACATTCAAAGAAGCTGGAGCCTAAGGGATCGGAGCATACATTGGTGGTGCCTCTCCAGGACACATTTTTACACCTGCCTCAGAGACTGCAAGTATCCATCCAGTACCCATTCTGTGTTTGTAACACAATCCTGATTTTTATTCCTGGTATTTTGTCCTTTGGATAAAGACAATATTTTCTAACCTACCTTGCAAGGCCATATGAGTGAATTTTAGTCAATAGGATGTAAGCAGATGTACCAGGAAACACTCTAGAAGGGCACCCTAAAGAAGGTGACTCAGCTAAAAGGGGAACCCCTTTTCGCCCTTTGCCCTTCCCTTCCTCTTTCTTCCTAGAATGCAAATATGATGGTTAGAGCTTTTCAGCGACTGTTCTGAATGGAGACCACGTATTTGGATGGTAGAGCAGGAAATGTAAAGGATCCTTAATTTCCTGGTGACTGAACTATAAAGCCACCATAACAGCTTTGGACTTTCTACCTTTAGGATTGTCTTAAGTGAGAAAGAAATAAATTTTGTTTTGTTTATTCCCTTTTATTTGGGTTTTTCTGACATAGGCAGTTGTTTCTATCCTAGCAGTTATAGTGCCCTTCCTTTACACTCAGACCAATGGATTTAGGGTTCCTGGGGTGAAACCTTGGACATAAGTCTAAGATAGAGAAATGTGCTCTCTTGACCATAGGTATTATTTCAGAAGTGGACACATGACAAACCAGAAGGAAGCCAGGACTCAGCTTTGCAAGGTTGTCAGGCTGGAGCTGTTGAGAGTCACTGAAGGAGACAGTTTGTCCCACTCATTTTGTTTAAATCCTGGATGGAGCTTTGCTGAAGTTAGACCTACCTCTAGGCTTTTTACTCTGCTTCAGCCAATTTAAGATCTTCATCACTTATATCCAAAGGAATCTGAAGTGATACAGATGCTTACTTGGTGTCTCTACTTACACGCCTGCCCCTGAATTGGTCTTGGTACCCTTGATGTCCCTTGATGACCTTGATGTCATTTCTGCTCTTATTATATTGGCTGCACGTGACCTTGAAGGAGCATGGGAAATATAATATAACTGGGCCTGCAAGGAAGATAAGAGTCAGGATGCTGGGGTACCAGTAGCTGTCCTTGCCAAATGATCCTGTGATCCTATTTCCTGTGGCCAGAGTTGTCCTCGTACACATGAATTGGCTCAGACAGTTCCTCTGCATGAGATTCTTTGGCAACTTCTAAGTAACTCAGGTTCTCCTCCATGACCCATAAGGCTCTGCATGATCTGGCTCCTGCCTCATTGCTAACCCTGTCTCAATCCTACTCAGGCCCCAGCTCCTTTCGCACCAGCCAGCTTGGCCTTGGGACTTTCTCCTGTTGGAACCCCCTATCTCAGTTCTTCATAGGCCAGTCCTTCTCATCCTCCAGAAGCCCTCTAAGCTTCACTTCCCCCAAGAGGCCTCCCCAGAGCACCACGCCTTACAGAGGTCTTCCCTGTTACACTTTATCACAGGACTAAAATACGTGTTTATTTGCTCTCTGTGTTTGTCTGCTTCCACTCTAGAATGTAAGCTCCAGGAGGGGGATTTTATCTGTCTGTAGCACTTTCCTTGCAGGGCCTGGCACTCGGTAGGAATTCAAATAATTTATGTGATTTATTGATTATGGTCCTGGGATTGGAACCTAGAGCCTCATGCCATTTTCTGAAGCAGTTCTGAAGGTCTTGTTTTGTAGTACCTTTGAGGAAGAGCCAGGCCTGGGATGGTGCCAGATCCAGTGAATAAAGTGGATGAGGACACACTGTGATGTTTTTATAAGCCTGCCTTTCTGTTGTATGGTACTCAGCAGCAGCATTCACTGTATTTGTGATCACAACTCATAAAGATATCCTCCGGGACCTGTGAGTAGTAAATTTCTTCTCATTGTGTCATATCTGGTACGCAAACCCAAACCTAACTTCCTCCTTTCTTCCATCCAAGTGCTCTCAGAGAGTGGCTGTCTTGCCTATCACTATGAGGAAAGGGGGCGGGGGGGAGAGGGAGGGAGAGAGAGAGAAAGTAAGTCTCAAGTCCGTACTAGAAGGAAACCATAAACACAGTTCCAATCTAAACCAGGAGCACGGCTCCCCTGCTTGTGTCCACCCTGTGGAGCTTACATTTCAAAGGCAACATGTCTTCAGTCACGTTTTTCACATTTCTCTGTGAGACAGTCCAGTGAAATTTAAAATGCCAGACGGCTGAAGATTAGGAGAATTTGCTTCCTGGTCACTGGACCCTAACACCCCAGGAAGGATCTCCCTTGGCTTTTGTAACAGCGCTTGGGTTTAAATTCTCCTTGGAAGGTGTAATGGGAGAGCTGTCTTGTGCCTTTGGACCTTGCTCAGGTGAGTCAGGTAACTGGAGGTGACTCAGTGGGCACTGAGAGGGCAACCTTGACCCTTTAGACCTGGTAACCCTCCCCTACACACACACACACACACACACACACACACACACACACACACCCCAACCACCTCTTCTAATAGGGAACAGTTGTACACTGCATAATAACATTTTAGTTAACATTGGACCAAATAGCTGATGATCCCATAAGATTATAATGGAACTGAAAAATTACAATCACTTTGTGACATTATGGCTGTCATAACATGCATCATGCAACATATTGCTCTCGTGTTAGTGGTGATGCTGATGTAAACAAACCTACTGCTCATCCAATTCGGTAAAATACAACACAATTAGGTATGGTACATAATACTAGATAAAGATAATAACTGTTACTGGCTTATGTGTTTAGTATACTTTTTATTGTTATTTTGGAGTATATTCCCTCTACTTATAAAAAGGTTACTATGTCATATTATGCTGGTAGCAGCTTCCTACATCTCTGATTTACTTTGTTTCTTGATTATATCGAGAGGCTGTGTCAAGAGGTTGACCTCTTTCATCTAGGTTGCGTAAATACATTCTGATGATCACATAAGGATGAGACCACCTAACAATGCGTGTCTCAGAACATGTCTTATTGTTAAGCTGTACATGGCTGTATTCTAAAATACAGACAAGGAAACTCAAAGGAAAAAATTCCTCCTTTTATTTTTTTTTAATTATTATTATTATTTTTTTTGGTACCAGGGATCGAACTTGGTACCTTTCACTTGCAAGCAGGCGGCGGAACCACTGAGATAAATCCCTGGTCAAAATTCCTCCTTTTAAAGTTTACTTTGTTCCCCCACACATGCCCTTATGCTTCCTCAGGATGTAACACAATTATGATCTACTTTTTGAAAAAAGATTACTCTTAGCTCAAGGTCCCAAGTTCGATCCCCAGTACCAAAAAACAAAACAAAACAAAAAAGATTACTCTTTTTAATTGTCAAATTTACAAAAGAATTAAATTAGGAATTGATAAAAAGAGTCACCACAACATTTCCTTAAACAGAGAGGTAGCTTGGAGGCATTTCAAATGATTTGCTTTACAAACAGTTTGCACACAACCTTTCAGGAAAATGTAATGTATTGAGAGGAAGGTAGATAGGTGTGATTTGTGTGGGTACAGCGTGTGCTCTTTGTAACCTTGTGTATATTTCTCCATGCCCTCTACTGTACTCCATGTGTTGTGATTGTCTTCCTGTGTCATTGTCGTTAGAGTGTGAGTCGTTTGATGACAGGGAGCACAACATAGTTGTACCTCCAATACCCAACAGGATCATTGACAACTGGATTCTTGTCTTAGTTTCTTTTATCCTTAGCACCTGATTTAGGGACTGATGTTCAGAGGCATTCAGAAAATGTTTGTTGGGTTGAAAGAGCTAAATATAATTTCTCCCCTTTGGAGGTAGTGTGGATTTTTGCACTAATAAAAACTTTCATTAGAATAACTCATTAAACAACAATTTAATGCTCCTAGTCACAGGATACCTGTCAGGGACTCTACCTAC
The DNA here is from genome assembly GCF_000247695.1 of Heterocephalus glaber. The sequence continues at coordinate 3,222,293 of NW_004624822.1, read as the reverse complement.
TACTGGCTGGTTTATTTATCAAATGCCTATCGTGTGCCTGGCACTGAGCTAGCAGATAGGAATGCAGTGAGCAAGGCATCTGGGGCTTCTTCCCTTGTGAAGCTTGTAGTCAAGGGGCAGAAAAATAAGAAATAGACTACAGTTGCATGCCAAGTGCTGACAGGGAGGAGTCCAGGCAGGAGAGGAAATGAAGTTTACCAAAGGAGGCGTTGGCCAGACCATGCAGATGACAGAGGGGTCCTGAGTACAAGAACCTGAACAAATTTTGACCTAGCCATAGCATTGAGAGAAAGGCAGAGAGGAGGGGCATGGACACAGGGTGGCCAGAGTTGGGAAAGGCTGTTGTCTGTGTGAATTTGGAGTGAATCCCAAGGGAGAGCGAGGAACTGCATGAATGAGGCTCTGGCCATAGCATGAAATGAATGGGAGAGACCAACTCTAGGGTCTGTTAAGATTAACGTCCAGATAAAATTTTATTATGGAAGTAAGCAAAGACCAGCCAGATGAGAAAAGTAAAATCTATTTATTATGAGTCTCCTCTAGTCGGGGAAGCAGCCACCTTCCCTTGTATTTTGGTAGAGACTCCAAGGCTATCAGGGGAGTGAGAAAGCTGTGTAGGGGAAAACGGGAGAAGGTTCTGGTGTGCCCTGGCTGGAGGCTGCAGGTGGGCTAAGTAGGAGCAGAGCATCTATATGATTTGTTAGAGGTGCATATTCGGCTTTCTCTGGTTGGTCCTAAATAGGAAGCAGTGACCAAAATTGAGAAAGCTGTCAGTTATTCATGAAGCCTGGCCAGTTTGGGTTGTTTGTTACAAAAGTTATTGTTTGATGACTTGAGTTGTTACTAGAGACAGAGTCTGACTTCCTGCAAGTCCAGTTTATAGCAGGCTCGCTGCTGGGCTGTTGCCTGGAGAGTCACTGCTGCAGGCCCATGGTCTGGCCGTGGCCTGTTTGTTTATTCAGCCTCTCATCGTCAGGGAGAACAACTTACACTTGTAGGTTTTTAAATTAGAGTTGTGAGCAAAACCAAACACTTTCAGGAATAGGTATTAAATTCCCCTAAAAATTATCCTTAATTATACAATTAACTAAGTAAATTTTCATTTAGGGTATCTGACTTTTTTCAAGCACTTCAAATTCCTAGTTGAGCAGATTTACAACTCTAATAGCTTGCTAAGCATTGAAATATTTCTTGTAAACATAATAAATCAAAATTTTAAAAGTCATAAACCATATTCTTTCAGACATTCCACAAACTTTTACCAACTTGATCAAATTTTAGTATACCTTTAAAAACTGAAAAATACCAAGTTTGGAATAAATCACATAGTTTCACCAGTATGCTATATTGTCCACTCATTTTAAATTTACATTTTGTATTTTAAATTTATTCTTAACTGATACACAAAAATACTAAAATTGTGCATATTGATAATTAGCTATCATGTAATGTGTTAATACATATATACCCTGAATAATGTTTAAATTAGGTCAAACATTTATCTCATCAAATATCTATCATTTTTTAGGGTGAAAACTTTCCAAATTCTTTCTTTTAGCTTTTTTTTCTCTTCAGTACTGGGGATTTAACTAGGACTTCACACTGAGCTGTATTCCCAAACCATTTTTAAATTTTGAGATAGACTCTTGCCTAGGCTGGGCTTGAACTTGGGATCCTTCCGCCTAACCTCTCAAAGTTCTGGGATTAGAGGAGCACTAGCTTTTTAAAACGTACAGTACATTATTGTTACTGTGGTTACCCTAATACTCAATAGCCCACAAGAACGTTTTGCTTCTACTGTACCTAACTGTAACTTAGTGCCTAATCATCAGCCTTTCCTCATATCCCCCACTCTCTACTCTCCCTGGCCTCTGGTATCCATAATTCTACTCTCAATTTCTATGAGATCAACTTTTAGACTCCACATTTTAGTGAGGCCATGCACTGCTTGTTTTTCTGTGCTTAGTCCCTGCAAAACTCTGCCCAGGTGCCTTGTCTGGTGGTCAGGCATTGAGAGATTCTCCCCACCTCTGGCCAGTCACTGTGGCTGGGCTGGCTGCAGGCTCCCATGCCATACCTATGGGCACCAAAGCGTGTCACACCCTGAGCCCACAACCTACAAAGACCAGCACAATACTGGGATAAGACTAAGACCTACACTTCTGTGGGCTGCCTATTGCTGGGGTAGACTTGTGGTCCAAGATTATTGCCACAAGCCAAAGGCGATGCTAGCTGGAGTAGAGGTCTGAGGGACTTGGGCGGCTAGGATCTGCCCAGGTTTAGGTTTCACCAGCTCAGTACCAAATGCCAGGGCAAAGCCTGTGGTCCCTGGGTAGGACCACCCTGTCCTACCCCTACCAAGTGGGGTCTTGCCCTATAGTATGCTGCCCGAGGTAGTGTTGGTGAAAGCAGTTCTTTGGCCACCTGAGCTGAGGCTAAGCTGGGTCATGGCTTAGTCTCACAGCCCTAAGGACCTGCAGAGTCTCAGGGGTGCACAGAGGCCCAATGGAACAACTGGCAGTGATGTAGGCTAAGACACGAATCTCTTCCACTGTCCTCACATGCTCGGTGCCAGAGCAGCTCTAGAGCTCCATCTGAGAGCACTGGCCTGGTGATGGCTGGGTTGCCTGAGTTTGGGAGATGGGTTGGGGAGATAGTCCCTTGGCCACCAAGGCTGCCACTGAGTTGAGCCACACCTGACATTCACACCCATAGGGACCTACACAGACTCAGGAGAAGAGTGTGTGTGCCAGGGACTTACTCCACAGCTGGAAATGATGTAGGCCAGAAGTTGAGTCTGTCCTGCCAGCATAGAGGTCTCTGCCTGATGCTGGAGCTGGTCAAGAGGCTCTAGAAGCTCTGGCCTGTACACAGGCCTTCAGCTTCTACCAGGTACTCATCTCACTGCAGCAGGCCTGGGCTAGCATCTGCGCCTGCTCCAGGGTGGGTGGGGTCCTGCTTCCCACTGTGCCCCCTGAAGTTAGAAGAGGGGTGGTAGAGACAGTCTTTTTTGCTACCTGAGCTAACACAGTTCCAGTGGCTCAGGCCATGGGTGCTGGCCTGGCAGTGAGGGGTGAGGGTGGTGGGCTGGGCCTTTGCCCAGTACTGAGTTTCTCCCCGCTGGGTTTGGTGTTGGCTTTGAAGTCTAAGGCCTGGACTCAGCTCTCTCTCCCTCCCTACGTGGGAGATCCCTCTGCCTCTCTCGGAGCGGGGTTGCTTGGAGTTAGGAGAAGGGTAACACAGTCAGTTCTTTCCTTCCTGCTTTCTTGAATGTGTCTTTCATTTTATTACACTAAAAGCGGCTACTGTGGCCTCTCACTTGATTTCCTTAGCTCTTGTGGAGATAGTTTGGTGTGTGAATAGCTGTTAAACTTGTTATGTCTGTGGGGAGAAATCACAAGAGGATCTTAGCTGCCATCTTGCTCTGCCCACCAGCCATACTACAAATGTATGCAGCTTGTCCTGAAGATTACAGGACTAATTAGTTCTAATCGGAAATATTAAATTACAGGTTTAATGAAGTCATTTTTAAAAGACCATCTCATGTTGTGAAGTCACTTACCTAAGTATGAGGAACAGTTTATCCACTTCAGGCAACCAAAGTTATTAGGTGGACAATGAGGACCAAGATAGCGTTATTTAACAAGTTGATATCTGAGTGTGATACAGGCTAACATGGGTCTTTGTTTTAGTGATAATGGAAATTAAAACTGAAGCAATACTATGAATTTACAAGAAAGAGCTTTCATTAAAAAGTAAGAGAAGCAGGGCTGGGGATTTAGCTCAGCAGCACTGTACCTGCCTTGCAAGCACAAGGTCCTGAGTTTGATCCTCGGTACCAAAAAACAAAAAGGAAGAGAAGCTAGGCATGTTGGTCTAGGCCTGTACCCCAATACTCGGGATGGGGGGTGGAGGCAGTAGGATCACAAGTTTGAGCCCAGCCTGGGCAGTTTAGCAAATTAATGAGACACTGTCTCAAAATAAGAAGTTAAAAAAAAAAAGGGCTGGGAATGTAGCCCAGTGGAAAGGCCCTACATTCAATCCCCAGTGTCTCCCCCCGACACATACAGAGTAAGGGAAAAAGAGGAAGCACAGCCCTGGCAAAGCTCACGCTGCCCTCTAACAAAGGAAAGTAAGAGGAGATAGGAAAAAGGCTTCAGTGTGAGAAACCGAAAGGGGCACGGGTCTGAAGAGGTGGTCAGACTGGCCCAGTCCTAAAAGAATGAAGACCGGTTTTATGGGGTGCTGAGGCGGGCTGGGATCTGGTTGATCACCCTCTCAGTCCTGGCTTTCTGTCTCTGGAAGAATACTTACGACTTGAGGGGCAGTTTCGTCCCCAACAGCTGGTCGCCTCTGTTTAGGGCAGTCTCCGTCGTGTGAGGCTCTGCTGGAATGCACGGTGACCAGAGGTTTAGGGTATTGGCGACTCTGGGCATGGCTGACTGTTCTTGTAAATCTCTTATCCTGGTGTCCTCAGTCTTGAAGGATGATGAGATAGACTAAGTAAATTTAGGGTTAACAGTAAACATTTTTTGACCAACTTTCAGGCAGTCATTCCTTCAATGACTAACATGCCTGCATACAGAGATGAGAAGGATTTGACCCAGAGTTGTAAACAATGAAGGGCAAGCTTTCTTTGGGTTACCTCTTGGGCCTGAGAAACCCAGGCCCACTTGAAGAATCACAATTTTCAGAAAAAAATCAAATAAAAGCATGCTTTTGATGAGTAACAGGTAAGAGCTTGGGAGTCTCTTTGATCTCTGTCCCCATGGTGGCCTCTATGTCACTTGGGGGGTATGTGGCACTACACACTTGCTGGGTAATTACACCCAAGCTCCTGGGAGAGATGGAGCACTTTTCTAGAGCCAGCATCTGTCTGCCACTGTCAGCAACTGGTCTCAATGCCGCACAGTCTGCATCTGAGCATTCAACGACTGCAGACTGAAAATATTTGAAAAATATTTGCATCTGTCCTGAATATGTACAGACTTTTCCTTTGTCATTACTTCTAACCGATATCGCATAAGAACTGTTTGTGTAGCATTTATATTGTATTAGGTAGTATAAGTAATCTAGACAGATACTGTATGTGGGAGGGTACCTGCAGGCTATATGTAAATACTATGCCCTATTATAGAAGACACTTGAGCATCCATGGATTTGGTTATTTGCGGGAGGCACCCTGGAGCCAGTCCCCTCTAATACCAAGGGTTATCTGTACTTTGATTGGGACTTACAGCAACTGAGTGCATTCTGTTTCTCCTGGGAATCTTTTACCACTAACCCTCGTTTTTCTACCATCTTTCAACTCTTACTAACTGTGTGGTGGCCAATTCTGCCCCAGGTTGATTGGATTAAATGCATCTCTATACCAGCCAAGTGGACTCTGGATTTTTCGGATCTTTTGCTAGTCAGCCTCTCCAAGGAGTCCAGTTAGGAGGTCTTACAGTTGAAAGCAGAGTGGCAGAGTGGGGAGGTGATCGCAGAGCTACCTGGACTGGGAACGGGTAAGACTTAATAACTGATTAGATATTGGAGGAGGAGATATCGGAGGGGAGGAGTCAGAGATGCTGCCCAGGTTTCCAGCTTGGTCATTTGGACAGAAACAAATTTTATATAAAAACGACTTACCAGTCTTTGAAAATTAACCTATGTGACTAAAATCAGCTACATGTCATACTTTTTAAACAGAGGTAGCACACTAGAGGCACCTAGGACTGAGAGTCTGAGAACCCTTCCTGGCTCTTCCTTGATCTTCTAGTGAAATCAATATTCAGTTGCCTTTGAGATGAAACTTGTCTCCTCAGGGCCTTCTTTTCCCTGTTTGTAAATAGAAAGTTATGCTAGAAGTCTGAGTTCTAGCAGCTCTAAAATGTACAATAAGCCCCCAACTTCTGAACAAGTTCTATTCTAGGAGAATGTTCATCAGTCAGATCTGTTCATAATCCAACAGAACGAGTCTTACACAGTACACCTGTGAAAGTTTGCAACTCGGATGCTCGTAAGTCAGAGACTTACTGTATAAACATGTCAATGAATTAGATTAGACAAAGGTGCCCACGTCCCTTTGAAGAACACCAGGATCCTGTCCCCAGGAAAACACAGGAAACATTTGCATACACTTTCATGGAGTTTATTCCTTCTTTTCCTGTCCCTAATGCTCAGGGACTAGATGGCCTCTAAAGCACTTTCATGTTCTTAAATTCTCTGATCTTATGATTCTGCGAACAAAGACATGCCCTCTTCAGCATTTTAAATCACTTTCTCTCTTTCAAAGAAACAAGGATAAAAATGATACTGCCTTTCACAGTTGATGTGTTCTTTCTGTTCTCTTTGAATTACTCCTGCCGTCTATGTAGAGTGGAGTCCTTCAGGGCAAAGCCTGTCTCTGTCTTTGTACAGTATTTGTTCCAATGGCTAGAATGTAGTTGGATGCTTAATAATGCCTAATTGTAATACTGTGGATCATGATATAATGTCACGTGTAAATTTTGATGAGCTTAGGATAGATTCATAATATTCAAAACCTGTACAAAATAGTAGAGAGACAACCTTTAAGGGAATACAGAACGGACTTTCTGCCTCAGTATTACAATGCAGGGTTAATTAAACATCCTCAGAAGTTTATTTTTAAGAACCTATGTCTTACAATATATAGACAGTATATTCAGGAATATAGTATATATTCTAAATTATTTAAAGTTGTCAAAATTAACCACTAGATAGACTGTCCTTAAAACCTTTTATTCAGGATAGTAGCTTGATATTCGAGATTAACTTTCGATATATTACCTGGAGCCCTGATATAAAGATTTGGTTTGGAAAGAGATATTTTCTAGTTGGCTACGAATTTACCCCTCTAAGTACTAAATCTGTTTCCCTCCCCCTCTCTTTCACCATTTTGAACAGATAACTTTTTGATATGTGCTATATACTTAACTGTCTTCTTAAACAGATTACCTGAAGCATAGCCTCCTCTTATGAGCATTGATTATTATATTGGGTTATGTGGTAGTCTTTAATAATATTTAGGCCTAGGCAGTCTTACTGTCCAGCAAATATTGTATATGCCAAACTGTTGGCTCCAACACTCGCTGGATTCAGAGCACAAATTTTGATTTTTGGAATTATCCAGGCCCATACTTCAAAGAGACAACCAGTTCTTAAAGGATTTGTAAGAAAGGTAGTTGTCCTTATCTGCTTGCTCTTATTTCTCTTCCCCACAGGGAACCACTTTTATATTTTTTAGCTGATTAAAAATTGCTCTTTCAGATTTATAAATAACATGGTTGTGCCATTGCCTCTTTTCTGCTGTATGTATTGACTTCTCTCCAGGGAAAATGAGGATTTAACTCCAACCTTTCCCATCTCTACCAGACATGTTAACTTCCCATCCTCCCATGATACTTTATAATTTTAGTTAAATAAATATTCAGTGTTTACCTTATTATGACTCTACATGCTTTTCAGAACTCAATCATGTAGAAGACTATAATTACTTTTCTTTTCCTGCACATTTTTCTTCAAGTTAATAATTGTCTTGTTTGTTTTAAAATTTGCTTTAGTGTTCTATTTACTTATATCTGATTTGATCCATTGTCTAAATCAATGCTCCTCAAACTATGTGTGATGATTGACTAGCTTTTTAAAAAAAATGTCTAACTTATTAGAGACAATACATTTATAAGACACATTTCTAGAGCATACTTATTAGAGGGACCTTTTGGCCAACCACACTTTGTGTAGCATATTTCAAGTCTCTTCTTTTTTAATTTTTTGTTTTGTTTTTGTTTTTTCGGTACTGGGGATCGAACTCAGGACTTTGTGCTTGTGAAACAGGTGGCGGAACCACTGAGCTAAATCCCCGGCCCTTTTTAAATTTTTTTGGCGCATGTTTGCAGCACATAATGACTGCATTGACTGTGGTGAGGCGGTGCACGTACGTGACACATTTTAATTATTTTTCTGCCTCCTTCCTCTGCACTCAGTCCCCTCTCCCTCCATCTCTTGGTCCTCTCCCCTTTGCAAAAGATCTGTCTCCCTGCTTCCTATTATCTCTCTTGGATTTTGCTCTTTTATTTATTTTACTTTGGGCTTCTCACATAAGGGAGACTGGGCAATATTTAAGCTTAGGTGTCTGATTTATTTCACTTAACATTATGGTCTGAACGTACATCCATTTTCCTATAAATGACTCAAATTTATCCTTCTATATTGCAGAGTATTACTCCTTTGTGTATAAATAACCATATTTTCTTATCGATTCATCTGTTGATGGACATAGAGACTGCTTCCGAGATTTAGCTATTGTGAGTTATGCTGCTATAAATGTGGGTATGCATGAATTGCACAAGAAATAACATCGAGAATCAACAAATAGAATTACATCAAATTAAAAAGCTTCTGCACAACGAAGGAAACAACCAACAGAGTGAAGAGACAGCCTACAGGATGGGAAAAATTTTTTTGTCAGATACATCTTGGACAGAGGAGTAATATATAGAATATATGAATAGAACTGGAAAAAATTAGATGCCCCCACAAAAATAAAACACCAAATCAAACGTGGGCAACTGGAAATAGACACTTTTCTGAAGAAGCACAAATGGCCAACAGACACATGAGAAAATGTTCAGGTCTCCTCTTAATGCATCTGACACATGGGGATTCTCTCAGTTGTCTTCTCCAGGAAGCCTCTTCTGAGCCTTCTAGCACACAAGGTTGGCGGCCTTCTGCATGGAAGGTTCATGACTGTTTCATGGGTGCAGCTGCTCCTTGTCCCTCAGCCTCAGCCTTCCCTTTTATTTTGGTTCCTGGGCCCCATGCCTTTCTCATCCTTTACTTTCCCCCTTGTTCTGATGGATTATATCTACTAGTTTCCTGGAGAAGGACGCGTGGAGAACAACTTTTTTGGTGGGTGTGGTGGCGCACACCTGTGATCTCAGCCCTCTGGGAAGAGACTGAGACAGGAGCCTTCCAAGTCTGAGCCGTGCCTGAGCGAATGGGTGGCTCAGTGAGACTTTGTCTCAGAATAAAGACATGAAAAAAGAGGAAGGGTTGTAACTCAGTGTGAAGGCCCTGGGTTCAATCCCCAGTACAGGAAAAAAAAAGTGAGACCTTGAATACAAAAAGATGTATTTCTTTTTTATTTTACTCTCTTGACTGGTTCTTTGGCTGCGTATAGAGTTTTTGGTTGGAACTCATGTTTCTTTAGACCATTTCATTGTCTTCCAGCTTCCAGTGTTGTTGTTAAGAAGTCTAAGACCATTTTGGTTCCAGAACCTTTATTTTTTTTCCAGGACCTTTTCATGTGACTGTTTTTATTACTAAAAGCTTAGAAGATTTCTCTTTTGATCCAAGTCTCTATATTTTATAGGATGCAGATTTATTTTCTTCCATTATGTTGGACATGTGATGAGTCTTTTTAGTTTCAGCAATATTCTTGAATAATTGACTTCATTTTCTGCTATGGTTTGGATCTTTAGAGTCCCCCCAAAGGACACTACATGGGGCAAAAGTTTGGTTGCCAGTGTGGTGCTATTGGGAAGTGGTGGGAAGTTGAGGAAGTGGGGCTAAGTGGGAGGTTTTGGGGTCCTTAGCAGTATGCCCTTGATGGGCCCTGGAGGACCCCAGTCTTTCCTTCTCTCTTCATTTCACCTCCAAGCCCTGAGATGAGTGGCTTTGCTCTGCCACCACCCTGCCATGATCAAAACCTCTAAAACTGTGAGCCAAAATAAACATATCTGTGTAAGTTGATTATCTTAGTTACTTGTTATCATGACTGAAAGCCAACAACACATTTTCATTCACTCCTTTTCTCTTTGTAGAAGTACTATTATTTGGACATTGACATGCTGGATTTTTCTCTCATCTGAGGATTTTCCATGTCCTGGATTTGATTCTCTGTTTTCCCAAATGCTAACTTAGGATTCAGCATTCTCTAGAATGCTAAATCCCTTTTAGCTATCAAAATTATGTTATTATCTCTTGTTCCATTCTCTCCATCCCAGAGAATTTGTACCTTTCCATCATAATTTTAGTGGGGTTTTGGGAGGGAACAAAATTAAACATGTGTAGTCAGCTTTCTTTCACTGTGACAAAATACACCAAGTCCCCAACTTACGAACATTTGAAATGTGAACTTTCACAGATATGAACGGACCTCGGATTATGAAAATTCATAGCTGCAAACAAATCACGGCAGTAGCTCACGTGTCTGCCGGACATTGTCACAGTTGTGCTGCTGGGTGCTTACTGCACAGTGCGATGGTGCACAGCAGTACCATGCTCAGTCAGAGCCCAGGATGTCCGGAAGCAAGAGGAAAAGCAGTGGTGATGTGGAGGGGACTGCTAGGAAACGCAAAGCAATAACCATGGAAACAAAAGTGAAAATAATTGAGAGACTGGACTAAGGGGAAAAGATGGTAAACATCGCTTATTCTTATAACATGAGTTCTTCAACCACTGGCACAATTCTAAATAATAAGGACAAGATCATGGAACATGGGAAGTTTTTTTAATGCTTTATGTTGTATATTGGTTTCAAAGGTATGTGAGACTCACTTTGTAGGACTTACAAATGAATTGGACTTACAAATGTCCTCCCGGAAGGGAACTCATTGGTAAGTTGGGGAATTACTGTACCTGAGATAGCTTAAAAGGTTGAAAAGTTTATTTTGGTTTACAGTTTCAGAAGTTTCAGTCCTTACTCACTTGTCCCTGTTGCTTTGGGCCTGTGGCAAGGCAGAGCACTTGTGGCAGGGAATATATGGAGGAGCAAGGCTTACTTTCTGGAGGGCTTGGCTTCAATGACTTACTTCCTCCAACTAGGCCTTACCTCCTGAAGGTCGCACCAACTTCCAAAAGCACCACAGGCTGGTGACCGAACCTTTAGCACCTGGCTTTTGTGTGATATTTCAGATCCAAATCATAATAACATGTGTTCTGTCCACCATGTTTACAGTCTCCAGTGTCCCCTTCCTGTTGTTCTCAGGTTGCCAGTGGTCCCTTCCCTTCAACCAAGTAACTTAAAAGTTGAGGATGTAGCTGTTGGGTTCCAAAGGCCTGGATTCCAGCACCATCGACATCTCTTAGTAGCAGTATGACCTTGGACAAACACTTCATGTCTCAGAAATTCAGTTTTAATCTGTCTGAAGGGGAGCATAATACCTATCCCATTGACTGTGGTGAGTGCTGAGGGATGATATGTTAAATACACAATCATTATTCCATAAATCACAGCTGTTATTGGTACTGCTGCTGGGGTTTCAATTTCCTCCATTCCCCTTCTTTATCACAGATTGTCTATAGCAGTGATGGTGAACCTTTTAGAGCTTTCAATGATAACAAACAGCCTGCTGTGATATACATGCCATAGGTTCAGCACCATTGGTCTGTAGACTAGAAAATCGCATTTCTATGCAAGTTTGGCTGAAGTAAGACTCCCAGAGGACTCTCCTAAGGTGTAATAAATAAACATTATTTCATGGACTTTATGGCATTTAGTTTGGCTTCCAAGTTCAAATATTGGATTTAGATATTCACCCCACAGTAGACAGAGGCCTCTCTGCAAAATGCTGATCTATCACTGAGTCTTCTGAGCCTTCATGCTGAACGCCGAGTCTCTGGAAAGATGTCAAGGTGTCTTCTTGGACTGGTAGTCTTGTGCCCCCCTCACTATGTCCTATAGGCCCAAGCTCTTGTTTATTTCTTTTTCTCTCAAGTTTTCTGCCAGCCCTGTAGAGTCCAGAGCCAGTGTTGCTCTGCCTTCAAGAGTCGGTGTGGTTCTCACCATTTCTAGGAGCTTTTCTTCATCTTTCTCTCTCAGTCTCCACACTAGGCTAGGGTATCTGCTGCATCTCGTTACATCCTGTGTGCACACCCCTTTGTCATAGCACTTGTGATTATTGTACCTGTTTATCCTTTCCATTCACAAAGCTGTAACTGCTCTTTGTAGAGAGGACATGACCTTCTTATTGTCTTATTGTTAGACACCAATATAGTGACTAGTATATCTTTAATGTATATAATTTTTAAAATGAAATATTTGCTGAATATATGAATGAAAAGATCTCAAATAATATTTTAGTTCACACATAATTAGAGAATAAAATTATTGAATTGAGGAACTTAAAAATGTAAATTTCTTTGAAAACCTTCAGGGTTCTAAACCTCCCCCTCAATAATGGTATTTACTTGGTATTGTCCTTAAAAGTCTGTTTGGGTAGGGAAATTGCCGTGAATACTCCAGTCCTCTTCTGTGTGCTTACAAATTGCCCCCTGCACCCTGGAGGAGAGCGGTCTCCCCTTAACAATGCCCAAAGCAGACCCAGGCAGCTTTGAAACTTTCTAATCAGCCGAGCAATAATATTTCAGTCACATTCTGGGTGCTCATTGCCCTTCCTAACATACAAACTGTGTGCATGCTGTTTCCAACCAAATTAAGACAGGGCAAGCTTTACCTGCCTAATGAAGGAACAGCTCAAAAGATTAGGAGCAAAGCATTTTGGTCACACCAACATGTACTTCAGGCATGTGAGGGCAGGGATTCCTGTTCATCCGGCAGTAGGTTCTGTCAGTCTCAGCTTTTATCCTGGTTACTCCTGAAGGAATCTGGATGAACATAATGAGTGTGTTCATGAACCAGCTCATTATCATTTTAGAAAACTGCAGGGCCAAATCAAACTCCAGACTTTATGTTCAAGCTGTACTACCGACAGACATGTATTTAATGAACTACTTTCTGCTTACAGATGGAGGTTGCAGTTGTATTCACATGCTGTAAATGTCAGCCTGCATCTTTAGACTTAGTGGAATGAAGAAAAGACAAAACATGATGCATTGAGCCTTGTCATGGTTCCTAAAATCAGGAGAGTCAGTGTCTGGTAGCATATCTTCATCCTTCTCGAGGCCTCGGTGATGGGGGAGTAGCCAAGATAGAGACTCTCAGTTTGGAGGAAATCACTGAGGCAGCTCACAAGGTGTCTGATTAGTGCTATGATTTCACATTTAAAGAGAAACACAGTCTCTAGGTTTCAGATGAGAATTGGACTCTTTGAAAATGGTTGCTCCCTGGGGCTATAGTTAGTGATTGAGGCCCATGGGTTGCATTCAACTCTGTGTCCTAAGTATATATTTTGTCTCTCAGTATGTTTTCATGCCTTACCAAAAGAAAGTGAAGACCCATCTATAGCAGTCTTCCAGAAAGGTCAAAGGAAACTGACAAAGCAAGGTCAAAATTGCAAAATTGACATTGATGAAGAAGTGATGGTATTAAGCAGCCTTATCTATTAAATGGAACAGAAAGCTATTATATGCATATAAGCCCAGAGCAAAGTTGTTCAGCAGAGTTAATCACCCTCATCAAGTCACATTTCTTGAAGTGCCCTCTGGATGCAAGTTATCACTGCTCTTCGACACTGGCTGTTCATCTCTTCAAGGGCAACAGAATCAGAATAGGGAGCAGCCTTAGCCTTTCATTGGGGTCAACAAGGAACAAGAAAGGGAAAAGAATCCTTGGCCACATAGACTATTTATGTTGTTCAAGACAGCAGTAGTTTCACTGGCCGCAACCACTTTGCACCCACAGATATATTTAAAAAATACTCTCTGTGTTAAAGGACTTCATTCTTGTCTGCAGAGATGTTGCAGGTTTTTGTATTCTGGGTAAATTAGATTTAGCTGTTTAGTGCTTAAAGCCACATGCAGTCAGGAAGATTATTGAATATCTGGGTTGATTGATCCATAGCCCCTCAGCGATAGCAAAAGTGCAAGAGAGAGAGAGAATGATGACAAGCCAAGTGTGTCATCCCACTCATCGGCACCTCAGGCAGAACTAGTCTGCTATGGATCTTGCCCTCCCTGTGGTAGCCCAAATCCCCTGACTTGTCTTGGTGTGACTTTTCTTTTCTCCATCATCTGTGAATTGAACCTAAAGAACATTATGTTTTATATGTCAGAGCCACAGGTTTCTCCTTCCTCTGTTTCATGAAACTGAGGAAAGTAGTTTCTATTTATCCACTGCCCATTCTGGCCAGCAAGGTGGTACTCATTTTGTTCATTTCAATTCAAATTTTTGTATCTTCAAGGTGGGTTTTATCATTTCCATTTTACACATGAGGAAAATAAAATCCAGAGAGGTGGTGTTCCAACATGTTTAAGTAGTGCAGGCAGGGTTTAAACCAAGGTCTGTCTGTCTAATTCATTCTCTTCCATGAGTGTGTTGTGCATATGTGTGTTATGCATATAAAATTGGGCCAGACTTTATATGTAGAGGAATTCTACCTTCCTCAAAAGTTAAACATAGATTAACTATATGATACAGCAATTCCATTCCTGATTATATATTTCAAAGAATTCAAAACAGGGATTCAAACAAATATTTGTACCCCAATGTTCACTGCAACATAAGTCACAGTGGCCAAAATGTGGAAACAATTCAACTGCCCCTCAATGGAGGAATGGTTAAACAAAGTGTGGTACATACATGCAATGGAATGTTACTCAGCAATAAAAAAGAATGAAACGTTAATATATGCTACTACATGGATGAACCTTGAAAACGTTATGCTAAGTGAAAGAATCCAGACACAAAAAGACAAATATTGTGTGATTCTACTTATATGAGGCAGCTCAAATAGGCAGCTTTGTAGAAGCAAAAAGTAGAGCACAGATTAGCAGGGGCTGAAGGAGAAAGAATAAGAAGTCAGTGAGCTTGTTTTGGGGTGATAAAATTTTGGAAATAGCGGTGATAATTATATAATATTGTGAATATACTCAATGTCCCTTAAAATGGCTAAAATGGCAAACCTAATGTTTTATATATATATATATATATTTTTTTTTTTTAAGTTTTTGTTTTTTGGGGTAGCAGGGATTGAACTCAGGATCTCGCGCTTGCCAGGCAGGCCCTGTACTGCTGAGCTACATCCCTGGCCCACCTTATGGGTATTTTATGACTAAAATGAAAAGGTCTGGTGTGAAGAAAAGAATCAAGTAGATGTAGACATGAATCCTAATTGTGCCACCTACCACCTGTATGAATTGAGCAAGAGACCTCATGTCTCTGAGTCTGTTTTCTCATTTCAGAGATGGAGCATTTATTGGTGTAGGATGTATCTAGTCACTGCCTGGCACAAAGTGTAAGCGCCCCCTGTGCAGCGTGACAGGGGAGGTGGTCACAGTGGTGATAAATTATTATCACCGGTAGCTCTGAAGGTCCACACCACAAGGGTTTATACACAGGGACAGTGAATATTCTCACCACATGCACTGATGAATCATTAAATGGTTACTGAAATTTTGTTCTTGTCTTGGAAGAACTTTTTTTCAGCAGAATGCCAGTGAAGGACCAGGTGTTTGAAAAATGTGGCTGAGTTAAGTTAAATGAGCCTTCTTTGGACTCCAGATGGGAGCATAAAGCTGTTTGAAACCCCAATGGTTTTTTCTTGTTGATTTTCACATGATTGAAAAAACGATTCGACCGCAGTACAGAGGAGCTGCTTATGTGTCCTTGTGGCCAGTTCATTGCTGCTCTTTGGGAAAAGAGAAGATGTTAGAGCAAGGACTCATAACCCTGGAAAACAGTAGGCTCAGGATGAGAGCCTCTGTGAAGGCCTTTAGTGATGGCCTTGTGGAGCAGATGTGCTGATTACAGGGCCCTCGGGTAACTCCCTTCAGCTGGGTAGTCACCACTGCTCACGTCTCAGGAAACTGAGTCTTTCTAGCAAGGTTAAAAAGATGCAGAGAGCACCTGAATCCTTCCGTTAGACTGTTTGCTTTCTGTGCTCCATAGGGCGAGTGATCAATCCCCCCACCCCATATATAATAAATCTGCTTTCAATGAACGTCAACATTTTCTTGAATAAGTTATGCCAAATTCTTATGAGTATTGACTGCAGCCCTCTAATAAAGCACAGCTGTAGACCTGGAAACTTGTCCTTTGAACATTTGGAAGCATCTCTGCAGGCTCCTTCCTTTACTTAGAGACACATATGGCCACTGAAAAATAATGTGCTTTTGCATTTAACCCTTCAGGTCTTTAAAGGAAATGTTCAGCTTTAATTTACATAGCGGTTTCTCAGTGGTCTGCAGGAGTGCATATACCTCCTACAGGCAGCCTTTACCCCTGCGTGTCCCCTCTGCCATGGCACAGGAGTGCCTTGAGTAATTGCTAAATATTCCTTTTTAAATTTTTTTGTTCAGCTGGAAGTAAATGGATTTTCGGGTGGGATTTAGGGTCTCACAGAGGCCATATGCATAATACCTGTTATTAATTAGACATTTTGTATAAAAAAGCTGACTACTCAGTCCAACCATTAGTAGACAACTGTTGTTACATTTTAATGTATAAGTTGTCAGACTTCTTTCAATGCTTGAGTGTCCATTTTCTTATTCTTTTTCTTTTGCAAAAAGAGGATCATACTGCATTTTTTAAACTTGCCAATTATCAATATATTATGAACGTTTTTCTATGTAATTTTTTTGCCTAAAAATTTTAAATTATGATGGAAACAACTCTTCATTTTATTTATTTATTTATTTATTTTTATTTTTTGGTACCGGATATCAAACATGGGTCCTTGTGCTTGCGCAGCAGGTGGCGAAACCACTGAGCTAAATCCCCGGCCCAACTCTTTATTTTAAATCAGTAAAAGGAAATTAAGTAGAAAACTGAAAGCTCATGCTCAACAAATGTATTCTCCTAGATTGAATCCTTTTGGGTATCAAAAACCCTTTTATTAGAGATTTTTTTTTAAATTTAATTAATTTATTTTTGGTACCAGGGATCAAACTTGGGACCTTGTGCTTACGAGGCAGGCAGTGGAACCACTGAGCTAAAGCCCCGGTGAGGTTTTTATTAATAACTTTAGTATAAATGGAACAAATTAGCAGATATATTGAAATATTTTTGAAACAATAGACTATGTAATTTGGGGAAGTATTTGAACTTCTCCCTACATCTTATTTAACTTTCTTCTATTTTGCTTTTTATTTGTATATATGTATATATTCCACCAAAAAATGTATAAACACTTCAGGAAAAGAAAAGCTTTATAAATATTTTAATACTAAATTTATTGAGACATCATGAGATCAATACAAGTTACCTTTGGCCTCTACAATTACAGGAAGTACGCAAAGTGGTGGCCAGGAGCTTCCAGACATTTATTAGTACAGTGAACTGCTGAAGTGTATATACATATTTTTGGCAGACTCTGTATATAGTGTTTCTCATATTTGAGCTTATGTGTGTGACTTACTTCACTTAACATTATGTTCTCAAGTTGCATCCATTTACCTAGTAATGCTTTAAGTTTACCTTTATTGAAGCATAGTACTCCATTGTGTATAAATACCACATTTTCCTTATCCATTCATCTGTTGATGGACATATAGGCTGCTTCCAAGATCTAGCTATTGTAAGTTGTGCTGCTATAAACATGGGTATGCATGTATCCCTATAATATGATGACTTTAACTCTTTTGGGAAGATACCTAGGAAGAGGCTAGCTGGGCCAAATGGCATTTCTACTTATTTTTTGAGGAATCTCCATACTAATTTCCACAGTGGTTGTACTAGTTTAAATTCCCACCAACAATGTAGTAGAGTTCCTTTTTCCTTGCCAGCATTTGCTATTATTAGATTTTTGGATGATAGCTATTCTTTCTGGGATAAGATGGTATGTCAGTGTAGTTTTAATTTGCATTTCTCTGATGGTCAGTGATGGTGAACATTTTTTCATGTATATATTTGCCATTTGTACTTCTATGAAGTACAGTATCTATTCATTTCAGATGGCCATTTTTTGATTGGGTCTTTTATTTCAGGGATCTAAGTTTTTTAGTTATTTGTATATTCTTGATGTTAGTCCACTGTGGAATAGCTGGCAAAAATTTTTTTCCTATTCCGTAGATTGTCTCTTCACTCTGTTGGTTGTTTCCTTTGCTATGCAGAAGATTTTAATTTGATGTGACCCCATTTGTTGATTCTTGGTACTATTTCTTGGGCCATTAGGGTTCTGTTCAGAAAGTCTTTGCCTATACCTATGTCTTCAAGAATTGTACCTATTTTATCTTCCAGCAGATTGTTTCTTTTTAAACATTTAGATCTTTGATCCATTTTGATTTTAGTTCAGTACATGGTGAGATATATGGGTCTAGGTTCAGTCTTTGGTGTGTGGATATCCAATTTCCCAGCACCATTTATTAAAGAGGCAATCTTTCCTCCAGTGTATGTTTTTGGCTCCTTTGTGAAAGATTAAATAGCTGTATGTTCCTGGGGTTGTTTCTACTTCTTCTGTTCTGTTCCATCGATCCACGTGCCTGATTTTGTGCCAGTGCCATGCTGTGTAAATCACAGTAGCTTTAGAGTATAACTTCAAGTCTGGGATTGTGATCCCACCTGGTTTGATTTTGTTACATTGGCTTTCTTTTGCTATTCTGGGTTTCTTCTGATTCCATATAACCATATCATGTTTCAAATGTCTGTTTACCATGTGGATTCCATGTAACCCATTTAACTAGTTTTCAGCCATTGGACTTGTGAAACCAACAACTTACTAGCTAGAAATAAATTCAGCTTTATTCATAGAAAACTTCAAACAGTGACATTAACAAGATGGATATTTATTTCTCTTTAATGTGAGATAGTCCAGAGCTGGGCAGTCCAGGGTTAATACATGACCAAGTTCTAGGTAGTATAGAAGAGAAAGTAAGGAAGAATTCAAAGGGTTCCTCCCCAGCCAAGTCAGCATCTTTCAGTTATTTCTCTAGAAGTCTCACGCAGTGGTTCTGCTTTCCTGTAGTTGGCCGACACACTTAGCTGCAAGAGAGGCGGAAGGGGAGTTAAAGTAGTTCTGTTGCTAAAGAAAAAAAGGGGGAACAATGGCTATTGTATAGCAGCTAGTGGTTTCTGTCATACCGATCTTTGTCCTTATTATCAATTCTATCATATACTTATTTTGCCTAAGCATTTTTACACATCCATGATTATTTCCTTATCATTTATAGTGAGCACAACTAATACCTATTTTTGTTATTGCCAAAGCAATATATGCTTGTTGAAAACAATTCAAACATAATAGACATATAAATTGTTTTCATACATTTTACCACTCTAAAATGTATTAATTGCTGCTATCCAGCAGTGCACAAAGGGGTCAATTGCATCATATTCTTACCATTACTTGTTATTGTCTAATCAACCAGTCTGATAAGTAAAACACAAAAACATTAATTTGCACTTTGATTACTCACCAATTGTCTGTTAAGGACTTTTGCCCATTTTTCTATTGGCACACTCATACAAAAATAATTTAAAAGAGCTCTTTATGTATTTACTATTTACCTGGTGATTAGCATATATTCTAATATTTTTTTCAATTCTGTCACTTTATTTTTAGTATTTTTGTCATGGAAATAATTTAATCTCTGTACACTTAAATCTATCTTTTCTTTTTAAGGCTTCTTTTTTGGTGTAAATTCTAACACTTAAAAGAAAAATGTATATTTTTGAAATTTTCTAGGTGCAAATTGCAGAGACCTGTGTTGGATTTGGAATTAATCTCCAAGCTGAAAGCCTGCCATAGCAAAACAAGCAGTTTATTGAAGACATACTCTCTCTCTCTCCTCTCTGGCCAGAGCTTTGTGTATACTATCTAAGGGAACAAGATCAACATATTTTGACCACAAATCACTACTGGTGATCTTCACATTCTACAGTAGTCAAGTTTCTGAGAATTGGTATGTAAATGAATCGGTTATTTAGCTGGAATCCTGTTTTCCTCTATTTTACATTATGACTAATTTTAGGGAGATTTCCCCCCAAAGACTTATGAATATTTATTAATTCAAACTGAGCCTCCCAGTCCAGAGGGTTATGGGAAGGGCATGAGCCTTGTGGTCAAACAACCTGAGTTGAAATACTATCAGCATTTCCTACGTTAGGCAGGGAGGTCACGTGACCCGGGTGGGCCTCTGTTTATGGGGCATTGGAGGACTTCATGGAGATGCAGGTAGGCAACAGATGTTTCCCCAAGATGCCCAGAAATGGGAGTTTAGGTGCATGGTCCTTCAGTAGTTCCTTTTTCACTAAGAATCCCTCTTCCATGCAGGTAATCATCCTTTATTTTTGCTGTTTGGTAGCTCATAAATATTAAGAGATTAAATATTAAATATTAGGGAAACTGAAACATAACAGGGCCCCCCGCGATCCTGCTCTTACCTTTCCCCCTTGAGGCCAGTCTTACATGTTGTGTTCCTCTACTCCAAAAATTAACTCCAAAATGATTCTTAGATTTTTTTTTAACTGACAGTTTTCAGTTGTGGGGGACAAGTGTGGAGGAGAGTGGTAGCAGGTGTTCCTGAAGGCCACACAGGTGGCAGGTCACAGAGCCAGCAAGCAGCCCCACAGCTGTCTGATTTCTTCCTTTTGCCTTTTAAGAATGCAAATATCCTGGCGGAGGTGGTGGTGGTGGTGGTGGAGGTTCTTTTGTGCATTTAATGCTGGAACTGGAGAGACTGAGACCTGGAAGCAGGGCTTCTGTGAAACATCACAGTTGTGGTAGAGCCAAAACCAGGCATCAGCTCCAGCTTTCCAGACCTGCACTCTAAGCTCTAAAGTCCTTCAGAGAAGATGAACCAACATGGTTAGTTGCTCACAAATTTGAGCATCAGAAGTTAAGGTGATCATTAGTTGCAGCCCAGAGAAGAGTCATTTCATATCCAAGGGGAATAATATGCCAGATGAATGGGAACATCAGTGATTTCATTTGCTGTGCACTTACTTCTCTTGCAGAGGTAAGCTGACTTTTTTCAGCTGCAAGCTGGCAGATTTCATTTTGTGCTATTTCTGAGGTCTTGGCAGCAGAGCTGACTCCATCCCAGATCTCTGAGAACTCCAAAGAATCTGGTGCAGGGTGTTCCTGTGAATGAAGATTTTGACAAGTATCAACAGAGTCTGGGTGATATGGAGTGGAACAGGAAAACATGGTGAGCAGCTCAGGGCCCAAGTCCTCATCAGTTTCCAAGCAAATGGGCTCTTCAACAGCCAGAGCACTCAGGAAAACCTCTCCCAGGCTCTTGCTACAAAGATGAGCTTGGAGAGAGCCTGGAATTGAAGCCTCCTGGGAGCCAGTGCCTCACCCTGTGCCAGCCAGGTTCCCTCAGCTGTGAAAGGGATTGCTTGTGAATAATCAGTTACCAATTATCCATCTGGGTATGGCAGGCTCTGGGAGTTTATTAGCAAAATAGCTTTAATAATTTCATCTGTGGAATTCACTGATGTGGAGCTTCTGTTTACTCTCCTTGAAGTTCATATAATGCATGTTTGTGTGATAAGTGGGTGGGTTGTGGTACATGTTGGGAAATGGTGATTTAACCTAAAAATCTATTATTACATTTAGAATGAACAAAAATTACTCTGGCATGGGCAAAATTTGTTTTGGCTCCTTTGCTCATTTAGTGGGCCCAAGCAGTTCAGTTGGTTTAGTTCATCCTGACCCTAAGCCCTCTGTGTTGAAACCTAACCTTCAATGGAATGAGATTAGCACAGGGGGCCTTTGGAAAGTGGTTGGATTCCTGTATGAATGGGATTAGTGGCTTTATAAAAGAGGTCCCAGAGAGTGCCTGGCCCCTTTTGCCATGTGAAGAAACAGTGAGGAGGCGTCATCTATGTAGGAAGTGGGCCCTCACCAGACACTGAATCTACTAGTGCCAAGTCCATTCATTCTAGCTTTCAGAACTGTAAGAATACATTTCTGTTGTTTATAAGCTACTCAGTCTATGTAATACGTTGCTTGCTATGGCAGCTGGAATGTACTAAGACACTTCCTATCCCTGTTCTAAGCATCTAGCTTTAAGACAAATAAGATGAAAAGCTCTTAGAAATTGTCCAGAGTTCAAGTTCACTCTGTGTTTCAGAGTAGAACCTCCTGAAACACTCTCCCTACCATCTTATCCAAGTCTTTGGTGGACAACATCAGTGTTGTCCACTGAGGGTCAGAAGTCTCAGGCTGGGCCCATGGTGAGGGTTCTGCCAGTTCAGGGGGCATCTGATGATTTGGTGAGGCAGTGGCCACCTATGAGTCTCTGCAGGTGTTAATTTACATGGGGAAGAGACACTTGCCAGGGGAGGAAGTTGTACATCCAAGAGATGAGGTGAGGGAGGACAAGAACAGAGACTGTGAGTCTCCAACATGAGCTTTCCCATTGCCCTCTGTTATTAGTCAGGTTTTCTGTTGCTGGGACAAAATACTTAACATATACAACTTTATTTTGGCTCATGGTTTCAGAAGTTTCAGGCCATGGCAGAAATGATATAGCAGGACGTGGTGGAGTTGCACAAATTGCACAAATCATAGAACCTAGGAAGCAGAGAGAGTAGGAAGAGAGCCAGAGAGTGAAGAAGGGGCTATAAACAAGATATATCCTTCCACGGCCTGCCCCAGTGACTCAGTCCATCCACTACCTCCTAATAGCACATTTAGCTATGAATTCATCAATGAATTAATCCATTGATGTGGTTAGTACTCTGTGAACTAATCACCTTCCAAAAGCCCCACCTCTGAACATATGAGCCTTTTGGGGGCCATTTTTGTTCCAAACCATAATAGCCCCAGATCCCATCTGAGAACCCTGGAAAGCCCTGCAGGGCCAGCCATGTTGTTTCTATCAGCACTGTGGCTGTGCAGCACAGGCAGTGCCATCCAGGGCCTGGGAGACTCAGGCCAGCACTGACTGGGACAGGAGCACCACAGAGAGCTGCTCAGATCAGAGACCCTGGGTCTGCCTTGACATTGAGAGGTACCACCCTGGCAATGTCTGTAACTAGCACCCAGGGCATGGTTATCAGCACTCCTGGGAGTACCAGGAGCTCAGGGTGAGCCCCATCCCTCACTTGGCTTTGCAGAGAATTGACATCAACTAGGGGCCTGAGTAGAAAAACACCAAAGAGCTGTCTGTGACTCGGGCCAGCCACCCCAGGGTCTCAGCCTCAACCACACAAGACTGCAAGTGAAACTAGAGTTAGTGAATTTGAGATCCTATTAATATGGCTTGCACAGTGCCTGGGGAAGCTTAAGACATTGGGAATTCTCTTCTCATCTCAGAGAAGAGCACCCAAGACGTGTGGGGCACAGTAGCGATGGTGATAGTCTCTGGCTTTGAGTCCCTGCAGTATTGTCTTTGGAATCACCTTGAAAACCTCCCCTTCCCTCTTCTTCCCTTCTCTCCCTTGCCCTTTCCTGCTCTGCCCTTCCCAGGCCTCTTGAAGTCTCCTCCAGGGTCATCAGGATCTCCTGACTCCCCTCCAGGGCTCCTCCATCTTTCCCACTGCTGTCTTCCCTCCTATGTTGGTCCAAGTTGCTGTTGAGGTTGCAGTTGAGGTTTCCTGTTGTGTTGACTCCACTTTCTCACATCCCCATTGGTGCTTTTTGCACCATGGCAGAACTCGGTGCCAAGCTGGCTCTGCCAAGTTTGGGTACCCTCTTTCCATCAGAGCTGAAGTTTTGATTGGTTCCTCAAAATATTATCTTTTGTTCTTTTGCCTTTGTACAGCCTCCCCATTCACAGAACTGAAGAAAAGTCACTTCCAAGCCCAGCTGCAGGACGTGTGAAACCCTACCAAGTGTCTCAGAGAAAAGTTCTCTTCCCACTGCTAGTTCAAGGGCGTCCTCCCCAATTCCTCCAGTGGGAGAGAATTCTCTAGTCTGAGCACCTCTGCTCGGTGCTCACTTTTCACACTCACTTTAAAATTTCACTTCCTCACATTTTTGCTTCCGGGATGGAATTCCATAAAACAATCTAACACTCCCTTCCATGAGATTTTCCATATGAAATATCTGGCAGTTACTTCTGTTTGTTTAAACTTGAAACAAAAATCAATGATTTCAAATTGCAAGTTCAGTTAAAATTTACTTTGCGGTAATGTTGTAGGATAACATTGGCAGAGTTTGGAAGCAGAAAGCAAATGAGGCAGGAAAACAAGATAATCCAAAAGATGATAGAACAGGATCTCTGATTAGTGAAGCACAATTACATGGAATAAATACAATATTGATTTTTGTGTAAAAATCATGCAGAGCAGAAAGAAAAGCAGGTGTTTTGTCATCTTTTCTTTTCATTTTTACTTGTCAAGATATTTTCACTTTCTTTGACTCACATTAGTTTTGCTCTTGTTTTTAATACAATTTTTATTTAGACGACTGAAATTGCATTAAATGCCTTGGGTTTCCCCATTTAGAAATGTGTTTCTTCAGAGCCCCCTCAGCTGTGTCACGTCTGGTCTTTGGCCATTCCCTATTTCTCACTACATGGTTTTATAGGTATTTGCCTTCATGTCTTCACTCTTCTGCTAGATTGTGAATTTATTGAGGATAGACACATACTTGTATATGCTTTATCAACAGTGAATTCCCCAGTGGCATGAGTAGGTGGAATTCTTATTTTAAAAATATGATTTTGAAAACTGAGTTACTAAATAATTTTATAATGAGAATTTTCATGTGGAATGCATGTTTTGGTGACTCAGAGATGAAGAATACACACTGCATTTATACCTTTAATACTCTGTAGGAGGAAAAGATGGATGTATCAGCTGTGAAACAATTTTTGAGTTAATTACATTTGTTTGTGGTTCCCAGTACATATTTAAAATTTAAAGAGATGTTCATTCTTTCTCTTTCTCCTTCTCTCTCTCTCTCTCTCTTTCTCTCTCTCTCTCACACACACACACACACACACACGCGCGCGCGCATCTTAAAGGCAGTGGGAATCCTCTATCCCACTGTATCCTTTGAGAGTGTAGCAGATGTGTCCCCAGTCCCAGGAGAGTTGAAAGCTTGAAGTTCCTAGAGGACTGGGGATCATGGATCTCAGGGGATGAATGTGGTGACAAGGACCTGCTGGTGCTTAGCGTCAGGACCCACTTGGGAGAAGGGAAACCTGACTGTGGCCTCGATTGAGCACCAGTCCCAACCTTGCACTTCCCAGAATGGGAGCCCACAGGAATGCAGACATGGTTCTATCCCTTTTTGTCTTTATTTTTTGAGTTTTTCTGAGGACTCTTCACTTGGTGTTCTGCTTAACCCTTTTGAGCACAAGGTTTCTCTGAAATTTTTATTTTTATATGTAACCTTACAGAAAGGATCTTGGATATTTCCTGGCATTTTATAGAAGACCATTGCTATAGGAAAAGAGACCTAATTTTCTTGGAGTTGCATGCTCTGTTTTATCAAGTTCTTAGCTAAGAAGTCAGGTGCTTGGGCCCCAGAGCCAGACCAACTTTGGACTGGGGCTTCATTGTACATTGGCTATGCAGAGGTCAGTTTACCTTGAAGCTGACAATAGTGAAATTCCAGGGTTCTTCCCTCCAAGGCCCCTTCCAAGGCCCCATGAGGGGCCCTAGCCATGCTGTCTCTTTCTACTCTTACTTCATCTTGGTGTCTTTTGTTTCTTGTATATGGTAGTGCTAAATGGGCAAGGGAATTTTAGGAATTTGGCTAAGAGGCAGTTGAAGTGGGAATAAGCTGTTTTAAATGTAATTTGGGAAGCCACTTGGTGATGCAACAATAAAACAAGTGCAAAATTACAGTTCTTGATTTGAACATAGATGAATGGTACATTTTTGGGGGTCATCTTTAAACATTTTAAAGAGCTGATAGAAAATTCATACAAAGATAGAAATTCAGGACAGAAGTGGCAGAGCTGAGCAATAAAATTGATAGATACTGAGAAGGAAATTATAATAAAAATTTTGAGCTGGGTGTGGTAGCATGTGCCTGTATTCTCAACTACTCAGAAGGCTAAGGCAGGAGGACTGTGAGTTCAAGGCTGGCCTGGGCAACTTAGAGAGATCCTACCTCAAAATAAAAAACAAAAAGGATGGAAATATAGCTTAGTGTGAAGGCCCTGGGTTTAATCTACAGTAATGGAAAAAAAATTTGAGGTCCTATTAAACTCACTCATTAATTAATGAAAGAAAATTTTGTTCATTCATTTACAGCAAGAGGAAATATTGACTAGGTATAGTGAAGAAGCCCTTGAAATTCTGATAATCCTTTAATGAAGAGGAATGAATCACATGCTCACATTAGAAAAAGATTTAAATTTCTTACCAATTTGATACAGAACAAAGATAGCATAAACTTAATAAGTCACTATAGTGGAGATACCTGCCAAGAGCAAACAGGTTAATGGCTGTTGTCAAGTTAGGGAAGTTGGTTCGAGATTAACATTGACAGAAAACCTTCAAATGCCCAGTTATAGCTCAGATATGAAAGCAACATGGTAGAGCTTTCCCCAAATTTGACAGCAACCCTAGAGACTTGCCTACTATCATCTATAATGAGTCACAAAGCTGAAAATAATAAAAATAAACTTTGATCCACGACATTACAGGAAAGAAATTATATGTTGTTGTTTGGATCTGGAATGTCTCCCACAGGCTCAGTCCCCAATTAATCCTCTGACGAACTCATAACTGAATGTGCTGTCGGGTACGGCCTCATTGGGGAAGTGGGCGTGGCTTTGAAGGGTATAATGTGTGCCTGGACTCTTCCCCCATCCTCAGTTTTCTCCTGCTTTCTCTCCCTCTCCCACCCCATCCCCTTTTTGGCTGGTCTGAGGTGAGCAGCTTTGTTCTGCCTCCTGCCCCCATCAATGTGATGCTCTGCCTCAGCTCAGGCCCACAGACAACAGAGCCAGTTGACCATGGACCTCTGAAACCATGAGCCAAAAGAAATCTTTTCTCCTTTAAGTTGATTTTCTCAGGCATTTTGTTACAGCAATGGGAAGCTAGCACATTGTTTTTCTGTTCTGTTTATAGAAAAAAAATCTGTGGCCAACACATGTAAGAAAAGGTAACAATAGATGTCCAGCAAATGATAAAAATTACTGTTATTTTTCTGGATCTTGGTTGGAATTTCTGTCCTCTTTCTAAAGAAATATTCACTTTTAAACACTTGAATTTGTGATTCTTATATTTCTTCTTAAAGTAGGCATCCTCAAATTGTATAAATTTCAGGTCCCACAAACCTGGAGCTTCCCTGTATCTCCATGGCCCTGAAGAACAACGTGAGTGTTCTGAATCTCAGTTTCCTCAGGACAGATGGAGGATCGATCAGGTTCCTGATTGTTAGGTCAAGAGGTGAAATGAAATAATGAGGATGGAATGCTTGGCCCAGAAGACACTGTAAGTGCTCGTCATTGGTATCATTTATTCATTCATTCTCTGGACACAGATTGAGCACCGAAATGTTCAGACACTGAAGCTTCAGTAGAGAACAAATGGAAAAAGCTCTTGCTTTTAAGAAGTGGTACATTTGTTCCAATTTATTCTAATTTTTTCTAGTTTATTCTAATTCTCATTGTGGTTTCCTTCTCTCATTACAGGGTCTCTGTATTCCTCTTCCTCTTGGAAGACTTGCTGGCTTTTTTCCTTTTTCAAATTAAATGAAAAAAATTACTTTGTTTTGCAAATTATGTGCCACCTTTTAGATACCTTTTTAGATCCCAGTAAGGCTGCAAAACTAGAGCTAGAAGTAGATGGCTCCATGTCCATTTCAAGGCTGCAGTGGAGCCAGGTTGGCATTCCCTAGTTTGTAATTTGGCCTTCTGAGAGGTCAATGATAGAGGAGGAGCAGGGAGCTCAGCCCAGTGTCTGGAAAGAGGACTTCCCAGTGGCTTTGTTTCTCATGTCCATTGGAAGCACAAATTAGAAGAGACCTTGTAGATCTAGGACACAGCAGTTACTCACTGCTCTGTGGGGTCACTTGTCCTAGGGTTTTCAGTGATAGCTTATCATTTAAACATACTATTTTCTGAGTTAATAGCTTCCTAACGTGTAACTTTCTAAAGCTAGAGTGGAGTCAGGAAAGCAGGCCATGCACACGATTCTGAGGACTAGTGAGATGACTTTTCACTTGGACCCTTTGAGTCCGAGCATCTGCTGAAATGTATTTATAGGCTTACAGAAAGGGTCTTGGTTGTTCTACAGCAGAAGCCCAGTGCATTGGCATTGGTCCAGTTTTAGAAAGCTGAAATGTTTGACTCTTTGTTTTATTTTAGGAGTGTGCTATACTGGTAGAATTAAATGAAGAAGCAGTGAATTGTGAATACAATGCTATTTATTAATTAAATTTTTTTTGCATGTGGGTGACTTAGTTGGAGGTTTAATAATCATTTGGTCATTTAGAGTCAGCTACTTTCAGTTATTAAGATTTCAGATCTAGAGTATCCACTTAATATTTCTTGTGCTGTGAATCTGTTGTGGACACCCAAGTCTCAACAAATAGGTTGTAAGTCTTGCATAATTTGTCCTGAACAACTCTAGATATAGATCATGTACCTTTTTAGGACAGGGACTCTATCTGTTAAGTTCTAGGAGTCTGCATGATGCTTGGCACTTAGTAGGTGCTCAATAAATAATTTCTGAAAGGAAAACAAATGATAAATGAAGGAAGGACCATGTAAGTTAATAGAATTTCTAAGATGAAGTAGGATGCTTCCTCTACCAAAGGAAATTCATTTGGCATTCATTTAAGGCAGCCTTAGGCTGACTCTGCTAAGTAAAGCTTATTTTACAAATAAATGTTGAAAGTAGAAGAGAAACTATTAGGGAAGAGGAAGGAGGTGGAGGAAGGAAGAGTGGTAGGGATAGTGGAGAAGAGAATGATCAAAGTATGTTATATGTGTGTACGAATATGCCAGAATGAAACCCAGGGATCTGTGTAACTACAGTGCACTAATAAAAAAAAAACCCTTTTATATATATAAAAAAATTTTATGCTTTGAGAGCAAACCATTTCTTGTGTTGATACAGAGTGAAGTGCTTTGCAACTTTAGCTACACTTACCCAAATGGGAAGTATTTACCCATTAAGGTAACTAATATGTTTGCTAAGAGCGAGGATAGGCCCATGACTTACCCTAGGCTGAGTGATCTCAGCCCAGTTACCTGATCACTCTGAGTTTTCTCATCTCTATAATGGGAATAATGACAATGGCTTCATAGGGTTGTTGGGAAGATGGAATGCGAGCACGCTTGGCACAAGTGCCCAGTAAGTACTCAGTAAAAATTTCTCCTCCCCTCCACCTTCTTGCCCTCCCTTCTTCTTCCTGTTCCGACTGCTAACTAACCTGGGCATTGGTAATTTCTCCCGCTGATCTCCAGGAAGAAAGTTAGAGTCTATAAGCCACTGTTCAGCCCAACTGGCCGTAATATTTTTGTGTGGCCTTTGAATGTTCAATGAGAAAACATAAAGATTCTCATCCCCAGATTTTACAAGAGTCCAACACTTACAATTTTGCTCATTTAATTAGTAATCTTCCCTCTCTTACACCCACTCTTGCCCTAAGTTGGATTTCATCAGCATTCCAAGTCTTCTGGGATGGCTTTGTGTTCCTTTTTCTTCTTGGCATGCAAGCCTACTTTTATTTTCTTTTTCAGAGATTTTACTGAGTGAGAAATCAACATTGAAGACAGCTTCCCGAG
This sequence comes from Heterocephalus glaber, assembly GCF_000247695.1. The sequence goes on along the minus strand of NW_004624822.1, from coordinate 3,192,803 downwards.
GGCTTGGGGCTTGAAGGTGACTGATTTTTTAAAAGCTATTAGTGATGTAAAAAAGCCAACCAAAACTTGCCCTTCTGGAGAGATCCCACGACTCTCTAAAGCAGCTCCAGCTCCTAACTCCCCTGTGATAATTCAAGGTCAAACTCAGCTGTGGTGGTGGTAGCTTGATTTTGCTCATTTTGGACATTATTTATGTAATACGCAGGTTGTGAGGGAGTGTGGATGCAGATGATTCATAGGCAGGAGCAGCGGGAAACAGATTGCAGAAGCCCAGCTCCTCTTGGATGTCCTCTCCACCCCCATGTTGCCCCTGGGCCACTTCCTGCATGCCTTGCCATGGCTACTTGGCTAAGCAGACCCCTGGTCTCCCTAGGCAGCTCTCTGGGCAGTGGGGTGCCTTGGTCCTTTAGGGGTCCCAAACCAGTAACAGATTATGGAGATACACCCACCTTCCAAGATGTAATTCTCATTTCTAAAAGCCTAAACCATAAAGTAGCATAAGGAATTCTAAAAAAGTTGTGATGACTACTTCCAGGCTTATTTTTTGAAATATCAAGTTAAAACAATTTTTTTCCCCTCATTTTGGTGCTGCTACCCCTGCTCTTCTGGGCTATGTCTCATGCCTGTGCTGAGTCTACCTGTTTATTAGTTACCCAGTGAGCAGTAAACATGCTGATTTTTTGTGGATAAGCTGCAAAGGAACCTTTTCTTAACTCTTAAAAGTTTTGTCCCAACAGGGAGAACTATCTTCAAGTGACATCCAACATTCCCTGATGCAATGGCAAGAGCACAGGTTTGTAGAGTTAGGCAGGCTCGATTAGAAGATTCATTAGTTCTGTGTATCAGTACTAGTGTGTGTGGAAATAATGCCATGGGGCCAAACCTGCCCAAACCTCCAGGCCCCACATAGTTAGGTGGTCCCCTCAGCAGCTCTATGTATCTTGACTGGGCTGCTTTTATCTGGGGCTTAGCTGACAGCTGACTGGGGAGATGGGAGTCTGTACTCTGCCCCACGTGTCTCCTGTTCGCTAGCAGGCTATCCCAGGCACACTCCCGAGCAACAACAGAAGGAGGGTAAGCACAGGCCCGCTCACATAAGCAATTGTAAAGTGCCTGCTTGCAACTCGCTTACTGATAGCTCATTGGCCAAATCAAGTCACACAGCCAAGCCCAGAGTTGGAGTGGATGGACCTGTGACAGGGCAAAGAGCTTGGGAGCAGAGAGAGGTGAAGAACTGGGATCATTCTTACAATCCACCACTCTGTGTGATCTGGGGAAAGTTAACTGACCTCTCAGAGTCCCATTTTCCCCTTCTCTTGAAATATAAGGCTCATGCTCTCTAGCCCACACCTGTGTGAAAATCAAGTAAGAGAATTTGAATGAGTATGATTCATGGCTGTTTGAACTTAGGAAAGTGCTCTGCAGCTAGTATTAACCACTTATCCAGGAGAAGGAGAGTAAATGCATGTCCTGTTGGCTGGTTTCTCCATTAACAAATAAGGTGCTGTCTTAGCCAGGGTTCTCTAGAGAAACAGAAGCAACAAGATATATATCTACATAGATTGATTTTAAGAAATTGTCTTATGTGATTGTGGAGACTTGGTGGGTCCAAAATCTGCAGGGCAGGCCAGCAGGAGACTCAGGGAAGAGTTGTGGTTCAAGTCCAAAGACAGTGTCCTGGCAGGAGGCCTTTTTTGCTCAGGGAGGTCAGTCTTTCAATCAAGGCCTTTAGCTGACTAGATGAGGCCCATACTTTATGGAAGGTAATCTGCTTTCCTTGAAATTCACCTATTTAAATGTTAATCTCAGGGCCTGAGATAGTAGCTCAGTAGTAGACTGTGCATTTAGCATGTACAAGGTTCTGGGTTCAATTTCCAGCACCACATGTGCACACCAAAAAATGTTAATCTCACCCAAAAAATACTTTCACAGAAACATCCAGAATAATTAATGTTTGACCCAATATCTGGGCACCATGGCCTGGCCAAGTTGACCCATAAAAGTTAACCATCAGAAGTGCTGTGGGCTTCAATTTATAGTTAATTATTAATGCAACAAATATTTACTGAGCGTTTAGTGTGTAGTGGACATTATGTTTATCCATTGTAGTATAGTAGTTAGAAGCTGTTATCTTTGCCTTCAAAACACTCTCGTTCTAGTAAGAGGTAATTAAGGAGAGGCCGGGGATTTAGTTCAGTGGTTCTGCTGCCTGCCCTGCAAGCACAAGGACTGGAGTTCATCCCGTACCAAACAAACAAAAAAACACAAACAAACAAAAAAAAGAGATGCTTAAGGAGGAAATGAGAAAGCCTGCCAAACACCACCAGTGCTGCCATTTACCCAAAGTAATTCCTTTTTGTCTGCATTAGCTCATTTAATCCCAACAACACAACTGATAGGCACTGTTGTCCCTGTTCTGCAGATAAGGAAAAGGAAATTTGGAGTCATTAAGTGAGCTCCCAGGAGGTCTAGTGGCCAGTAAGCAGCAGAGCGTGGACTGAGCTGACACCTGCCCAACACCCAAGCCCAGGCCGCTGGGAGCTTTACGGTGTCACTCATGCCCTTGGACTGTGGCTTCTCGCAGATGAGAGAGCAGAGGAGCAGGACAACAGTGCAAGCAAGGTCGGCCTAGAAGGCAGGCATGGGAGTTGGGAAGGGTCTCCCCTGCCATCTGTGAGACATTCATGCCCTCCCACCCCTGCCGGCCGATTTGCCTTGCACTTCCTGAGCCTCTGAGATGTGGATAGCAAGGAGGCCACTCCCAGAGTCGGAAAGTCCACCTTGGGAAACACATGGCTTAGTGTCTTCCTCTTTAAAAGGGGCAAATGAGTGTGCGTCTGTGTGTAGGTGGGGAGAGACAAGATTTGAGCCCTTTCCAGTAAAGCCACCTCTTCATCCAGTCTGTTCAGAGACGTGCTCTGGGTAAGTGTGTGTACAGACATACGTATGTAATATTTTCAGACTTTATCATACTTCCAAACTGCTCACAGCGGGGCTGCAGATGGAGCTATATGCTAACGGGTGTGGGGGAAAATGCTTCCCACGTAAGGACTGCTCCTCTGTGTGTTTAAAGCAAACTATCCGCCAAGGGGCTTCTCTCCTCAGCAGTTCGTTCCAGGGGGAACACAGTGCTGCACACATTAGCTGTCGGCCTGGCATACACGGGCCGGGAAGCGTGACCTGCAGCAGAGATGAAGAACCTGTGGAGGCAGGGGAGAAGGGGGCGCTTTATGTAAGTGGCTTTTAGACAGATGGAGGATTCATTTTAATTGCATAAAAGGCACTCTTTCTTGAGTAGAGATTAGGTCCTTTGCAAATCTGTGCTAGACAAATCTTCTTGCTGTAGTGTTTCTAAAGGCCCCTCTATTTCCATGATAATTGCCCATGTGTTAAGTTCTATCTGGGCTATTTGCATTCTTACCTGAGGGTGACTTCACCTCGGCTTTGTTGCTGCCATCTGAAGGGTTTTAAGCCAAATTGTGGCTGAAACAGTGGTTTTGACAAATGGAGCAGGTGATTATAATTCAGGCATTGGAAAGATTGAGCAGAGCCAGTCGAGAGCAGTGGTGCTGTGGTTTGGATATGGTTTGGGCCCCAGAATTTCCTGTTCTAGAAGTGTGGTCTCCCGTGTGGTGGAGTTGAGGCGGTAGACCCTTTAGGTGTTGGAGCTTAGGGGTAGGTAATTAGGTCGTGGGGCTCCACCTTCTTGACTAGATGAAGGTAATTTTGCAGGAGAGGGTTGGGTCTCCTATGACCAAACTTGTTGAGAGAGCAGAATGTTGTAAAGCAAGGCCATTCCATGCCTTGACCCTTTGTGCATGTGGCCATTTTCTTTTCTGCTTCTCTTTCATGCCATAATGCAGCCAGAGGGCCTTCACCAAATGCCAGCCTTGTGCTGCTTGGACGTCCCCCCCCCCCCACTCCACCATTAAGAAAACAAATCATCTTTATGATCTCCCAGAATAAGCACCCTTGAGACAGGAACTTGGCTTCAGAGCTCTTGTTGGAACCACTGTTAGTGACCCATAGCTCAGGGACTTGGAGCGGGGAGAGAATGGCTTCTTGGAAGTGCTTTGGGCTGCAGATTTGAGTATAAAAACAGACACCAGCTTGGATCACCTGGTTCCTATCGATGTTTATTTTATCAGCAACAAATGAGTAAAACCTAACCTTCTCCAGCAGGAAGCTGCTTATGCTCTGTAGAATGAGATTTTCTTAAGAAAGGATAAAGAGTTTTGATGCACCATGTAGGAAGGCTCTTCCTCCAAGCTAGTTACTTTCTGGGTAGAAAGAAGTTCTCTTCAGGTGTGGGGTTTTGTAAGCACTGTGCCAACTTTGTAATCTCTGGGTAGCCAGTGCTCTTCCCTGAGAGGCACGCAGTAAATGTTTCTTAGATGAACCAGTGGCTTTATCAAGAGCAGCCTCAACCAAAATAATACAACTGTAACAATACAGTATGGGAAACCCAGCTCATGTGCAGGTTGCTGGGCACAAGAGTCTCAGGGAGCAAGGAGGGAGGTAGGATCTTCTTTGTCATGGGCTTCTCCACACTGCAAGGCACAGAGCGTTAAAGAGATAGAGGTTTCCTTTCTGGCCTGTCCCTTGTCGTCCTTTTTTCCTCCTTCATCTTTCTTCCTTGCAACTTTTGTCTTCCCCCGTAAATAGTGCATTATTTTCACGTCTGTGTCTTTGTCTGTATGGTCACTATTTGCAATTTCCTCATATGTGTTGTCACCTCTTTCCGCAATGCCGCCGCACTCACCTGGTGGACCTTCGCTTGGCCTCCGGTCACAGAGGTCATGATTTGAATGGGCAGTCTGGCCTAGAGCTGGCCCTTGGGCTTGGGAGCCTACTGGCCTAGAGTTCCATTCGGGGATCACCTCTTGTCTTTTGGGACCTTAGCAAGTTGCCCAGGTCACCTAATAAAGCACTATTGAAAGGAGAAAGAATGATCTTAATCTCACTTTGACATCATGTTTTCCCCACGGCTTCATGATCCATACCTGATGTTCCTGTCTGAATGTGCACTGCCTTTGTTCCTAAACCAGCCTGTGCTCTTCCCCACTAGCTCTAACTGGGTCAGGCCATTCTGCTCTTACCCTGCCCTTTTCCTGCCTCCTGCCCAGGCTCCTGCACGAGGGGCAGGGAAGATCCTGTATGCCGGGGCAGGCCTTCCTTGATGTACAGGCTTCAGATATTCCTGGCCTGTGCTGGAGGTCAGATTTGGTACACAAAAAGCCAGCATACTTGAAGGATGGTATTCCAAGGTACATTTGTACATTTTAGCAACCTGAAACCCAGCAGTGTTAAAGCTTGTAAAAGGTTAATGCTCTTTTGTCATCTAAGTGCACTGATTTGTTTGCTTCTTTGTGACATTGGTTTACTCCACTGAATTTGGTTCCTTCAAGGGCCAATGTCAGTGATCTTGAGGGATTTTAATTTAGGAAATATGGAGGACACCGCTTATGCTGTAGCGAGGGTCACTGTATCTTATTGTCCCTGAGTACATATAGCTTTTAGGTCATTATTTAATGATTCATAGGTAGCAGAAAATATTTATCATATAATCTTAGAGGAAAAAAGTCAGAATGCAAAATTGAATTTATCGTATTTTATATATATATATATATTATATATTGGTACCAGGGATTGAACTCAGGAGCTTGCCAGGCAGACACGGTACCACTGAGCTACATCCCCAGTGACATAATCTTAGCTATGTACAAATCGTGTAGGTTAGGACTAGAATAGGTTGTAGGTTAGCAAAAATAGCTTGATTTGTTAGGAAAATGGGATTAAGATAATTTTGATTTTTTTGGTACAGGGGATTGAACTCAGGACCTTACACTTAAGAAGCAGGCAGTGGCACCACTGAGCTAAATCCCCATCCCTGGGGTTAAGATAATTTTAAAAATTATTGTTGTGTTAATGTTACTGCTACCATGTGAAATTAAAAGCATCAATTAATAATATTAATAGTTTTCATTTATGATACTGTATTAGTCATGTCCTTAGCATATGCCTAATTCCTGCATTATCTCCCGCTCCTCTGTGAGGTGGAGATGTTTGTCCCTGGTTTATGGGACAGAGGGGCCACCCACAGTATCACAGCCATGAGGGGACAAGAGGTGCCTTCCGTTCCATGGCTCCTCTCACTTTGAACTTGTTCCCTTGACCACTGCTGCCTTCTTACTAAAACAAAACATCTTTTCATGAATCAGTAATACAAACTTAAAACATCAGAGGATACTGAGAAAGAAAAAACTTTAGATTAAATGTAGTCCAGGGTTAGGGATGTAGCCTGGGGTACAAACCAAAAGAAGGAAAAAGTAGTCCAGAATATCAGTATTCGGGAAGAACTATTGTTTACTTTTTGGACATATTGGCCAAAACTCTGTGTGTCTCCTACCACTGCCACTGTTTGTTCTTGAGATGAACTCTAGAGGTTGGACCCTAGAAAAACCACAAAGCTGCTGTGGGATGGAAGAATTTCCTCACGAAATCCAAAGTGATGACTGAGGAATTGGGGTTTTGAATGCAATGAGTTGCCTTAGCTGACAGAATCAGAGGCCAAAGGGCAGAGCTGTGGCCAGGTGCTGTTCTCATTCTCATTCTTCCGTGGTTTGGGGAATAGATATATTCCAGGAATACTTGAAAACCTTCTTTTTTTAAAGTTGAGCTTTAAAACAGCATATGCATATCTGGAGCAAAGAATGCAGATTATTTCATCATAAAAGCTCTATGAATTTATAAGGCAATTAGGCAGTACTACAAGATGTATGGTTTTCCTACATTGTTAGAGCTATGGAGAGATAATACAAATGTTCCTAATATTTTTGTTTGATTAAAATATTTAATATCACCACACAATTTAGGTTTTATGAGGAATTTCTTTATTAGTTTAGGAGTGGTTGTAATCTTCATTGGACTTTCAGTTCTGTCATACTGACTTGTTACGAGGAGTTTATGCAGGGAGAATGCAGCTGAGTATGTAGAGATTTATCTTTTGTTTATTCATTTACTTATTAATTCTTCCAGTAAATATTTATAGAAAAACAACCATATAAAAATCCTTCCTCATGGATTTGTTATAAAATCACAGCCAAGGGCATTGATATGTTTATCAATGTTCTGTGTATACAGTCCATGTAAGAAATTTCTTTTAGAATTAAGTCACAGAAAAACACTTTTTCTCATTTTAGCCACACCATACACCTATCCCTCTGATCTTAGCTGCTTACTGTGTTTCTAATCTTGCATTGCCTGCCAGGGAGTTCAGTTTCTCTTGATACTCAATCAAAGCATTGTATTACCCTGATGCTTGACATATTTCTCATTCTTTTGTTATGGCCCTGACTTTCTGCTTTAAAACCTGAATGTACATTTTTCCCTTGTCAGTTCACCTCACTTCTTCTTGGGAAAGGACCAGGTGGAGAGGGACAGAAATTCCAGGCACAGTGCTATGCACCCTTATCAGATACCCATTAGTTGGAACTAGATAGTGGAGATGGATGCACATGATGTAAATGAACTAAATGCTATAAAATTGTATACTTTAAAATAATTAATTTTATGTTAGGTGAATTCTATCTCATTAAAAAATGGTGGGGGGGGGAGTGGGCAACTGACTTTAATTATGCTAATGAGGGTTGTGAGTAGGCTCTGGTTGAAGATTTTCGTGATGGCCCATGGAAACCATTGGAAAATCTTCCAGATAATTGGCTTCACTGTCTAGAAGAGCCAGAGTCGGTCTTGACAATGTGTACAGGCAATTATGTAGCCAACTTCAAGGCCTTTCTTGCCTTTTCCATCCTTTCTCTAGTTATCTTTAAAGTGAAACAACAAAAACCTATGTTGTTTTAAATTATATAATCAAATATTTAATGTAGAAAAATCAGCAAGATAATCATACTGTAGTCATAAAAATCAGCCATAGTTCTGATAGCCAACTAGAATTACGGTTAGTTTTGTGCCTACCTTCTAGACTTCTGTATTGAATCCATCCAATGCATGCATTCCATCATCCATCTGTCTTTTCCAAAGTGTGGTCCCCAGGATACCAGTCTCATGGTTAAGTAAGTTTAGAAAATGGCCCACCCAGCACCTCTTTTTGGAGATTCATGATCTACATTTCAAATCTAAAAGATTTGAAAAATTTAGTAGCCAAGAAGCTCGTTTCACTGTGATTAATCTTAAATTTTTCCAGGGTACTTGAGCATAGCATCCTTATTTTCTCTATCTCAGTGAACTGATGCAGTGTTCTAGAGAAGCTGATGAAGCTGAGAACTTAAGTGGATCTTAAGTGTTATGTCAGATTTCGTCAATATAATTGTAGTAGATGTTTGAATTGTGTCTATGATGTTACTCTGTCTCCTTGTCCATTACATTTTTCTAAAACATAATTTTTAGTTATGCAGAATTCTACTGCATGAGTATATCCCATGGCTTGTGGAACCAGTGCCTTGCAACTAGAATTTTGTTTTTTCTCCATTGTTGGCTCTTATAGTGTACATTATTACATCTAACTAAGGCATTATCCACCTTGAAGACATTGTATCATATAAAGCCTAGTTTTCCGGGGATCTGGTGTCCATAGATTCCCCATGAGTGATTTTATTCTTGTTTTTTTTTTTCCGTGCTCTACTTTAAGGGGCCTGTTAGGAACACTCTGGAAAGAGAGGAAAGACAAACAGTAGAAGTAGAAGGATAAAGGGAGGAGTGGTTTTGCTGCTAGGTTTAGCTAAAAAATGATTTTTTAACCTTACATGTCTATGGCCAAAATTCTGACCTGGCTCTTAGCTTTTTGTTTTCACCTTATTTGCTTTTAAAATTATCTAGTTTCCTTCTGGTTATGGCAAGAGATCCAAACAGGGATAAGTTTTCTTTAAATATAAGTTTAAAACGTGAGGGAAAAGTAGATATTAAGAAAAAGTATAAGTACACAAAAGTACAAGTAATGCTTAGATGTGGCAAAAAAGTGACATGATGTGCAAGTAACTGAAATGTGGGGAAAATCAGGTTAACCCGCGTCTCACTGGTCACTGGCCAGAGTGAGCGCTTCATAGTTTCATCTTTGTATGATCCTCAGTAGTGGTTCTGTTTTAGGTCCTAAACCTGATTTTATTCTTTTTTTCTCATCAGCTTTCAACTGCCTTGAGGGGTGGCACAAAGAGGACTCCACACACAGGGATGCTTAGCTGGGTCTTGAAAGAGAGGAAGCATCAGGCCACATGGTGCAGTGGGAATAGAAGCCCCTCAGGAGGCCGACCCCACATAGGTCACAGTCGGCCTTGCTTTATCGCAAGGGAAGGCACTTGTAATGGAAGAACAAACCCTTGAAACAAACAAGTATAAATGAATTCACTGAAAAACAGTTTGGTCATTGACAGTATCTGGGAATTGGAGACGTATTTCTCCTTTCCCCTCTGGCGTCTGGGAAAGCAAATAGCCCTAATAGAGACCAGCAAATAACAGCTATAAAAACGAAAGCCTGTGCACAGGGCTGAAGAGAGATGTCAGCTCTGAGAAGGAAAAGAGAAAGAACTGGAAGTGGAGCGGAGCAAGGAAATACAGGTTTAAGCCTACAAGGCACAGGTGGAATTTTTACATTAAGCAAGTGAGAGACTACAGGGGAAAAGCAGGATGACTTCCTTTTTTTAATGACAGAATCAATAGAATCTAATCAAGTTTTCAATGCAATTGTGGTAAGATGAGGAATGCTAAGTGGATCCACATAGCAGAAGGCAGTAACTAGAACATAATCATGTCCAGAGGGGATCACCAGAGTGATGTTCCACACTTCTAAGCCCCACTGGGGAGAGAGACTGAAATGAAGGAAGGGTGATGTGGGCCCAGGTTCACAGCCCCGAGTTTTGATGCCTTGTTTTGTGTTGATTTTATCCCTTTTCTCTGTAGAGCTCCCCTGGAACTATTTTCATCTAAGAAAGGAAAGGACGTCCTTTTGGAGAGAAGTAGTAAGGAGACCCACGGTCAGCTTTTGGGATGCACAGAATCAGATAACACGCTCTGTTGGAAGATGATGAGGTCTGGGGACTTTAATAGGAGTTGAGAACTAGTGCCTGCAGAATCTCCCACACTCTGCCCAAGTCACTCAGTATGCAAATATCCCCCACAGAACAGAACAGAAAAGCCCCTAGACTGCTTACTGTACAAATACAGACTCAATCTCCCCAACCAGGTATGCCAGGATAATCTGCTTACAACACAGTGCTGCTCACACATGCTTTAGCCCAGCCCTGTTGCCTCTCTTTAAAAAAAAAAATTTTTTTTTCCTGTGTTATGAGAAATTGAATGCAAGGCCTTACACACACTAGGCAAGGGCTCTACCACTCAGCTACATCCCAGCCAATTTTTTGAAAGTTATTTTGAGACAGGGTCTGGCTAGGCTGCCCAGGCTGGCCTCAAACTCATGCTTCTCCTATCTCAGCCTTTTGGATAGCTGGAATTACAAATGTGTGCCATCGTGCCCCACTGGGTGACTCTCTTAAGTACCCCCATATGGGAATTTTGGAGCTGCCACTGGGCAATGATTATAATTTGGGTTCATTGTTTGAATGAGGAACATGATAAGAAGTGCAAACCATTTATGGACCCTGGCTTTAAAGCTCCTTGAATTATACAGAATCTGGTTTACATTCTGCCTTGTTTGGTGCCAGGTCCTGGGGAGAGTGCATGGGTTTGAAGCTGATCATTGCCTTTGAGGAGACTATTCAGAGGTGAAGTGGGAGACACAGAACCAGAGCTGACAATGTAACTGGGCTAGGGTTGGAAACTGGTGCTGTGAGACTCACAGGCAGCTCTTCCTAACTCAGGGTAGGAGACTGGTTGCGGGGGAAAAAGCCAAGATCATAAATGATCATGATTTTTACATTGATTTCAACCTATCCTTGATCTCAGACCAAACATCCCCCTAAGTGAGGTAATATTCCTTTAGGCATATATATTTGCTCAAGAAAAACTTGTGACTGTTTGGATGAATGAATAAACAAGTACTTCCAGTGAAGAAACTGGCACTTGGAGAAGAAACAGGTTACCTGATAGCAAAGCAGGAATTTAAATGTAAAAATGTCATTCTCTTTCTACCACATACACAGCAATTGCTGGATGATAGAATGGAGAAAGCTAGAAGTCCCAGACAACTTCAAGGAGAATGTATAGCAAGTCATCAGCATTGGGATTTTCTAAAGAGAATCAGCATTTGCTGGTGGATGATTGTTACCCTTCTCATATGGGCAGGTTCACATTAGCCAGTGCACACACTGCTAATTGGTAATAATATTTATTTTCAAGAACAAAAACCTATGGTGCCCTATTTCATTCTCCAGTATCTTTGGTGAGTAGCTTTAGTTTCACAGTCGGAATTAGCCCTTTAAAAACACTTCAACATTTCCCTTTTTCAACTCACCTTGCTTGGACATTAAATTTAGAAACAACCAATGAAGCCCATTGGCCATATGGGTAAGTGAACTTTTAAAAGTAGGTGCTTTGCATCCCTGCAGCTCCAGGAGCTGTTGTCATAGTAACATGTTCCCCCTTGTGTTGCAGAATGAGCAGTCCATGGAACCAATGGCAATGTAGGTCACAAGCGAAAAGGGATTTGGTGGCTTGCCTCAGAGCCCAGCTTGGCACAGCCAGGGATCCTTCATACTGTGGGGTCTGGAGGGGCTCACATTCCTTTTGTAGAACATTTTGTACTAGAACTGAGCCTGAAAGGCCATACAGAGGAGGGGTAGAGAAGGCTGGCAGGCAGGAGCTGCATACTGCATTCAGGAGATTCAGGATGCCAGGAGCCCAGGTTAGCCTATCCCAGGTGTGACTGTGGGCAGGTGGGTGTGTACCACTGTTGAAGGCTCAACAGTGTCCCTGCTGCCTGGTAGGCACTGGCACCCTCTGTGGTTCAGATTCATTCAGCATTGCTTCATGAAGGTGCACATCAATTATAAAAAAATTATGGCTGCAAGAGACCTCACTTCATATATACCCTGGGAATGCATCCAAGGAGCTTTATTTATTCATTCATTCATGCAGCACACATTTACTGAGCCCCTTCTTTGCGCCAGGTACTATTCTGGCCATGGACAACTTCACTGGGGTGCAACTTCATTGAGCTCGTGGTCAGGAGGACTTTGCATTTGGTTCAGTGCTCTGCAGTTGCTACCTTGAAACTCTCAATCAGTTTTGAACCAGGAACCCCACGTTTTCATTTTGCAATGGGTCCCACACTGAGGTTACAATGTTCAGAAAAGCAGATATAATTCTTCCCTTCTTAAAGCTTATGGTACAGTGGGAGAGGCAGACAGGAACACAAATCAATGTAGAATTACAGCTGTGATCTTCCACATGGAGAGGCAGAAGTATGTACTGCCAGGAGAGAAGAGACTATCATTTTACACCTCACTGGCTTGACCTGACTGTAGCTAGAATAGTGCAGAGGGTTGAAATTACACCAGAAGGATATAAGAGTGAGTGCTATTGTTGACCAGCTTGGGCTTCTGAGAAAGAGTGGTATGTTCCCCTCAAGGCCATGGAGGCTTGGAATATGTCCTCTGCCAGGGCAGGTGCTTTGGGTGCGACCCTGTACCTCCAGCCTGAGGTTTTTCTTTTAACTTTTCACCTTGACATAATTTCAGACTTACAGAAAAATTGAAAGAATTGTACAGTGCATTCCATATATCCTTCAACCCAATTCCTCAAACATTACATTTTACCATCCTGTCTAAGTATCTGTATGGCCCTATCTGTCTGTCTGTCTGTCTGTCTGTCTATCTATCTATCAATCATTTGATCTTGAGTTGCAAACATGATATATCCCTTTGCTGCTGCTATGGACTAAATGTGTGTATACCCCCAAATTCATCCACTGAAATCCTAACTTCCAAGGTGATGGTATCAGGAAGTCAGTCCTTTGCAAGTATTCAGGACATGAGGGCAGCGTCCTCATGAATGGATTGAGTACCCTTATAAAAAGACATAAACCAGGGTTGTAGTTGGGTGGTACAGCACCTGCCCAGCATGCACAAGGCCCTGATTCAATCACCAGTACTGAAAAAACAAAAAGATGAAAAGACATAGTTTGTTTTCTCTCTGCTCTGATACAACCCGATGGCTCCCTACAAACCAGGAAAGGGCCCTCATCAGAGCCCCGCCATGCTGGTATCCTCATCTTGGACCTCCTGCCCCCAGAACTGTGAGAAATAGTTTCTGTCTTTTCAGCCATTCAGCCTATGGTGTTTGTATTATAGCAGCTCAAACCAAGTAAGAAAACTGCTAAATACTTAAAAATTTTTCTAGAAACAAGATCATTCTCTTCCATAACCATAGTATAATGATCAAAATCAGGAGCCAACATTTATGTATCATTGTCTAATCTGTAAGTCTTATTCAGATATCCTTCACTGTCCTAATAATGTTCTTTTTGGCAAAAGAAAATGTGATATCATGTGTTATATTCACTTGTCTTATTTACTTGCATTTCTTTAATTTGGAACAGTTCCCTGTCTTTCTTTGTTGTCCATGACATTGATTTTTTTTTTTTTTTCAGTACTGGGGATCGAACTCAGGTCCTTACACTTGTGCAGCAGGCAGTGAAACCACTGAGCTAAATCCCTGGCCCATATTGATATTTTTGAGGAGTGTAGTCAATTATGTTTTTTAAAATCAGATGTACTATGGTGTAATCAATTGATTGGTCAATTCATTCTTTTTAGATATACTGTTCTCAGGCAGGTTATCTTGTAGATTGAAGCTCACTTTGAGTCTGTCTTGTGTTTCCTTATAAGATTCAGACTTTGATTCTCTCATTGAAATACCCAGAAAGGATGTTGTATTTTTCTCAGTTCATAAAGCAGGAAATGTTTGCTATTAAATTATTATGGAACTAACTTTTCCACTGTAAAGTTTCTCCTTTGTTCTTTTGCAATTTATATGTATCTTGTGGGGAGATGCTTTCAGACTCTGACTATATTTTTTTATTCCTCAAACTCTCACCGCCAATATTTTTATTCAGTGCTGCTTCTTGCTTGAAAGTTAGTGATAGTTGCCAAATGGTGATTTTGTAATTTTGTCATTGATTTTACATTTGGTAGTTGTCTTGCTACTTCCAGGAAGACCAATTCCTTCCAACTAATTCATTAATTGAGCATAAGCATTTTCATTCTTATTTTCTTCAATGGATTATATTCTTTTACTATTATTTGTTTTGATTTTCAAATTTTCTCAGATTTGGCCCCTTTAAACTTGGCCATATCTTGATATGTCTCCATCATTCTTTGAGCTCTTCCTTACTTTCTAGCACAAGAAGATGTTCCAAGTTCATCTTGTATTTCCTGGAGTCAACCATTTCTCCAAAGAAGGGTGCAATTTTCCAAAGGTGTACATGTCCCTCGAAGCCATCTCAATCTTGAGATTCTTCCCAAATCTATGACATAATACCAGAAAATGGAGATTTTGGATACAAAATTGTTTCAGGACACTTACCTGACTCTTTTTTTCACTCTTAATTGAATTTGAAGCAACTTACAAAATAATTCATATAATAAAATTTATGAAACAAAAATTTTCAAAAGGGAAAAAATGGTGACTAAGTGGAAGGAAAACAGATATGCCAACCACAAAAGTTACTGGGCTTGCCCAGAAAAACTTAGCATTCAGCATTCTGGCAGCCAAATTAAAGGACTGCATGGGGAGAGGATGCTCGGTGCTGAGATTCCCTTCAGGGACTCTGCCCTGCAGGCAAAGACAGGAGCCACAGCGAGGAGGACCTGGACTCACGTGGCATTGTGGGATACACAGCCTTGGGGGACAGCATTCCAGCCAGGCAGTAGACTGAGCTGCAGAGGGGAAACAGCAGGACCAGGATCTTTTCTTCTTGAAAGCAATTTAGAGTATATTCTAATTTTTAGATCGCTTCTCCACTGAGACCCCACAGTTGGAAGGACATTGCTATTTGAGTGCTATACAATCATCCTTTTGCCTTTCACTCTTTCACTCATTGAAGGCTTATATAATACTTCCTAGGAGAAATGCAGCTTTCAGGCTCAGGGGAGGCAAAGACTACCAGGACCCCAACCCTGGCCACCAAGTCCAACAGCCAAAGGAGCTTGACATGAAGGATGGATGGTATATTAGATTACACGCCAAATGTGCTTTTAGGGGTGCTACTGGAATTGAGAGACAACTACGAGGTATCTCTTCTTCCTTTGAATGTTTCATGAAGGAGCTGGTATTTTATAAAAACAAGGAAGTTCAGATCTACAAAAAAGCCTTGTGGAGAAGCAAGTAAAAATATACAACAAATGGAGTTGTCCCCATGTGAACAGACATCTAATCGTTTTTTCTCCTATTCATTTATTCAATGAATATTTATTGACTTCAAAGAGCATGTTCTTGACTGTGGTTGACCCTGCGTGAGCAAAAATGCACCCAGTTTCTGCCCCCATACTGCTTGAAATCTAATGGGAAAATAAAATTAAATCCCATGAATTATTAAAAACTGTTTTAAGTGCTGTCCTGAGAGGTACCCAGCTCTCCCTGAGTAGGAGGTTAGGGAGGCAGACCTTGAGGAAGGGATGATTAAGATGAGAATGGAAGGACGAGTCCGGATCACTAGACAGGAGCAGACCAGGCAGAAGGAACTGGGTGTGTAAAACCTTAGAAGAGTCAGGGAACACTTGTCCCTAAAGAGAGACCGACTAATGTGGCTGGGGGGTAGGAAGCAGAGGGAATTGGGTGACAACATGAGTCTGGGGAGGTGGACAGCAGCTAAAGGGCACAAGTCCATGGCAGGTGTCCGTGGCAAGGACCAAGAGGGCTGGGAAGAGTTAAGATGATTGGGTCAGGAAGTACAGTGTAGAGGTATAAGGCTAGAGCAGTAACTTCAAGAGCCGAAGGAGGAGGCAGGAGATGAAGCTGTGAAATGACAGGAGCACTAGTAACAACCATGAAAATAGCATCTCCACCTTTTGAGGGCCCCATTTTACCCAGACCTTGCTGGCAGAAGACAAGATAAAGGGGAGACAAGGTCAGGATCCATTCACACAGAGCTACAGATAACCCAGGACCTACCGATTTCATCTCTTACTCTCTCCTGTAGAAATGTTCTTGTGCATGAGTAGATCCACTTGGGGATGTTCATCGCAGCAAGGACTGCAGTAAAACAATAAGGGGCCCGTGAATGCTGATCCGTGTGGGAAGGAGTAAATCATCTTTGGCCCACCCTTACTGTGATACATGTGCGTGCGGTGATGGAAGAGCAGAACCTCTGGGTGCTGATGTGAAAGCTAAGACATAGTGCTGGGGAGAAAACCCAAGGCAGGATAGTACATCACGGTGATGTCATTGCTGTAAATGGAAAAAAGTATGGCCTTCAGAAAATACCACCCTAACCCCTTGTGAGGACATATCGAATACTCACTCAAATGCCCAGAAAAATTTGTGGAAGGGTTTAGGGTAAACTGAAAGCTGTGGTTCCCTGGGAGAGGGGAGAGTCCTGGGGTTAAGGGAGGGTTTGGGGAACTTTGGCTTTATCTGTACTGTCTTAATTTGATTATGGAAACTCAAACATATGCAAACATAGGGCACTGTTGTAAATCCCCAAGGGCTGACACCCACACCCTCCCTCTTCCTGGACTATTTTTAAGCACATCCCTGACATTGTATTCCATTCGTAAATATTTCAGTAAGTCTCTCTAACAGATAGGAACCCTTTAAGCAAAACATAACCGCAACACCATGATTGCATCTAAAAACATATATAACAATTCCTGAAAATTATCAAATGCCCAATCATTGTGCACATTTCTGTTTTCTACTTACAGTTCATTCAGATCTGGACCCCATAAGGTTTATACATTGCAACTAGTTGATAAACCTCCTGACTTTTTGTTCTTATTTGTTCTTTTTTTTGGTACCGGGGATCAAACTCGGGACCTTGCGCTTGCCAGGCAGGCACCAGAACCACTGAGGTAAATCCCCGGCACTTTTTGTTCATTTGTGCCAGTTTATCTCTGGGATAGGTTACCAAAAGTGACTCCTCTGTGTCAAAGGACCAGGGCACATGTAGTTTCACTGGCTGCTGTCAGATTCCCCTCCCCAGGGTTGTGGCATTTTGCATCCCCACTGGCAGAGGGTGAGAAGGCCCATGCCCCCACAGCTTCACCAGCAGACTGTATTGTAAAACTTTAGGATCTTCGCTAGTCTGGTAGGTGAAAGGTATGGATTGTTGTAATTTTCATTTTAAAAAATATTTCAGAAGAAAATGGGCTTGGGGAGAAGTATGAGCCTGTAGAGGAAAGGAACAATTTGCATTGAAATAATAATATTGCCAACTATCACTTAGCATATATTTTGTTTTACTTACTCAGTCCTATAAGAGAGAGAGTGTCTTAGTCACTTTCCTGTCACTGGGACAAAATACCAAACATCCACATCTTAAAGGAGGGGAGGTTTAATTTGGCTCATAGTTTTGGGGGAATCAGTCCATGATTGGCTGGCTTAATGGTAGAAACAGCAAGGTGGAAGGGCGTGGTGAAGGAAAGCTGCTCAACCCATAGCAGGAAGCAGAGAGCAAAGGAAAGAACCAGAGACAAGGATGCATGCTTCCGGGTCACACCCCCGCTGACCTGACACTTCTGACCAGTCCTGTCTCCCAACAGCAATTTAGCTATGAACTCTTGGCAGATGAGCTCCACTGATGAACCAGGGTAGCGCTAAGGGTCCAGCCACATTCCCCAAGCCCAGCCTCTGACTGCATGAAACTTCTGGGGAACTCTTGAGATTTATACCATAATAGGAGGTATCTTTTTACCTTTTAAAGCAAGGAAACGGGATCAGAAGGGTGAGTACATGTGTCTAGGTTCTCACCGTAAGGAAGTGGAGGTCAAATGTGAGCCTCTAAGTCTGCTCAGGAACTGCTTCCGAGGTGCTCTGCTAGTGTGAGCTGCCTAACCTGCAAGACAGCATGGACCCAGAGCACTAGGGAGCATCTCCCAGGCTCCTTCCTTCTTTCCTGCTGGAGCCAACCTCCAGACCACTGGCAATGTCCATCATTGGTACCAGTGGTTTGAAGGGCAAAGGGAGGGACATCACAGGCCATTACTGGATAGCAGCTGCTGGTCCCATGGCAGCCTGGGAGCCAGGGACCAAGGTCAAAGCCAAGTAGTGCACAACTTTGGCATCCATGGAAGCAAGGTTCTCAGGACTCAGGTCTATAAACCATTTTAGTATAAAACTCGGAACCCCTACTTTTATATTAGAAAGACACATATCTCTCCCTTTAATTTTCTTGAAGAAGAGATGAAATGAAGATAAAAATGGGCTCCGGAAGCACGAGCCCATCAAGTCCAAATTTCTGAGTATCTTTCTGTCAAGCGTTATTTGATTACCGAAATGTTACGTGACACATTTTCATGGCCACATAAAATGTCTGGTTTTAGCTCTACAGCATTACTGCAGTGAGCATGACAACTCTTAGGCTGGCCATTCTGCAGAGCAGGAAATGGAGGAAGCTGTCGTCTCAGGGACTCTCAAAGCCCCAGACCAAGAGGATGGTTGGTACAGTCCTTTTAGGGACTGTTAGCCAGGATCCTGCACAAAATGGGCTTTCGTCAAAGCCTGAATATTAGAAGAAGAAGGACCTTCCTTGCTTCCCTTAGTATCTGGAGGGCAGGAACCTCTTCTTCTGTCCTCTCCTCCCCAGTGTCAGGGGACACAAGGGGGATCACTGCACAAGTTGGCTCGCGGGTGCTCAGGGAAGGAGAGAGGGAGACATCCAATTGAGTGGCTCAAAATGACAGAGAGGTGCAAATCATGTCTTTCCTGTCAGTGCGTGCACACACACACACCACCACAGTGCAAAGACCCTGACTGAGCCTCCAGTGAGGTGGATTTGAGCTCTGCTCTGCATTACCACTTCACAGCTGTATGCTTCGGGGCAAATCCATTTTTCTTTCTTTTTCTTTTTTTTCCTGAGCTATATTCCTAGTCCTTTTAAAAACTGTTATTTAACTTTTGAGACATGGTCTCACTAAGTTGTTAGATTGCCAGGTTGAGTTGAAACTTGCAATCCTCCTGCTTCACCCTCCCAGAGTGCTGGGGTTACAGGTGCGAACCACCACGCTCAGACTCCTCCTTAGGAAAATGGTCTGTCTGTCCTGGGTAGAGAAGGGCCTGATGATATGGTTAGGACAGTGCCTGGTGCATAGTAGGTGCTCAGAAAATAATGATAGAATCTAAGCCCCGTAAACTCCATTGAGTGCTGGAAGTAAAGAGATTGTGGGGATCATTGTGTGCCTCCTGTTCATTGTCCTCAGGGGAAGCCAGCAAGGAGGAAGGCCATGCCTTGCTTTGGTTACAAGCAGGGGGGCTGGGATTTAGCTCAGTGGTTCCAGCGCCTGCCTTGCAAGCGCAGGGTCCCGAGTTCGATCCCTGGTACCAAAAAACCCCACAAAACCCAAAAAACCCAAACCCAAAGGCAGAAAGATCCGTTAAGAAAATTACAAGCAGGGTTGCAACCCAGCCTTTGGACCCAGTTCAGGCCCTCACTGCCACGCTGGGCCAGTCCATCCCTGGCCCCACTGGCACATGGGGCTCTGGTGCGATACTCCCTTGTTCTTGGTTTGCTCCCATTTCCTTTCTGTGGGTGCCAGCTCCCAACACACAAGCCTGTGAGAGAACGGAATAAAGGCCTTCGTGAGGTTTTGTGCAGTCTCCACTTCCTCTCACTCATGAATGTCTTCAAAGATTAAGTTCAGGAGGTAAACAGCAAGGTCAGCTTGGTAGTGAACCCTCGATCTCTCCACACAGCTCTTCCCTAACAAAACTTCAACAGCAAAAACCCCTACTACCCTCCCTCCCTTGGCCTAAAAACCCGGGCTCTTCACTTTCCAAGGGCTCTAGGAGAAAGAGCTGGAGAATTACTCTGGGCTTTGGCAGAACTTCAGAATTCTTTTTCCCCTCCCCAGTCGAAGTTCAGTAATTCTTAGATCCAAATTTAGAGGCTTGTATGGAGAGCCCTGAAAATCAGTAGTAAGACAGCCGGGCTTTCTAACTTTTTTTCCCCAAGCAAGCTAATAAAGCTATTGCACAGTCACTTCCCAAGGTCGATTTTCAGCTTTTAATAGTTTTAACGAGCTGTTTAAAAAGGCTCCTCAACTTGTGCTCATCCGAGCGAGCTTGTGCGTGTTTGGGTGTAGAAGAGAGAGAGAGGAGGAAGGAAGGGGTGGGCAGGAGAGCTGGGTCCAGTTCCCTAACGTGGGTAAAGGGGCCCAGCCCAGCTCAAGGGCAAGCCCCTCTGCGGAATATCCCGGGTTGCTAATGAGAGTGCGGCTCCACCCCTGAGATAGGACCTCAGGGACCAGAGAGGCAGTCTCCACTTCACCCCCAGACCCTGGGCATCTTCAGAGAGCTGTAAGAGGAAGCTCAATAAAGTCAATAGAACTGTGATGGAGATAGTGGGAAGTCTTTGTAAATAGGGAGGGCAGGGGAAGGGGGAAAAAGAAGAACCAAGAGAGATTATGTAAAGGTGCAAATCTCCAATGATGAATGTCACTATATTGTATACCTAAAATGTACCAATAAAATAAAATTTTTTAAAAAAAGGTAGTGGGAGACATGGGAGGGAGGAGTCTTGAGCAGTTAAGGAAGAAATGTACCCACTGAAGGGGCTGAGAAAGCAAGAGGGAAAAAAATGAGGCAGCACCTCAGGGAGAGGTACTCCAAATACAACCTGGGCCAGTGTATAGGTGCCTGAAGCTGACCATAAACATCATTGTCATGGGAACGCCAGTGATAGCTGCCCTGGCTCCTCCTCCAGAACTTCAGTTGCTTGGGGCGTGGTCCCCAGGGTGGCTGTGTTTAGGTGGGAGAACTTTTAAGAGGTGGAGCCTGGTGGATGGTAATTAAATCTTGAGGGCTCTGCCCTTGGGGATGGATTAATGCGGTCTCTTGGGAGGGGTCAGGTGTGGTAGGTGTGGATTAGTTCCAATGACATTGAGTTGTCACGAAAAGAGTGACCCTCCCCCTCCCTGGTCTCTGGCTTCCTGGCTCACCACGTGACCTCTCTCTGTCTCACAATGCTCCCCCACAATGCTTCTCGTCATGCAGTGATGTAGCCAAAAGCCCCTCACCAGATGCTAAGCAGAAGGGGCCATTTGTTTGGACTTCCAGTTCTTCAAAACTTTGAGCTAAGTAAATCTCTTTTCTGTATAAGCTACCCAGCCTCAGATATTTTGCCACAGCAACTTGAAGTGAGGTAAGACAGTACCCGGTACAATTCTCTACACAGCAACTGTGTATGGGGTTTTCTGCTGACCACGTTGTAGGTCTTCACTCCTTCAATTCTTACAGCTGCCTGGGGACATAGGCTCTATTATTGTCCCATGGTGCAGAGGAGGAAAACAGGTCAGTGAGGAGTCCTTGGTCCAAGACCACGTGGTTAGAAGGCTCATTTGCATATCTACACTGTCTGGCTCCAGCACCTATGATTGTTACCACAACTATTGATTTGTGTGCCACCTGAGGCCAATATGAACAGTTCAGCAAAACCCAGGTATCTGTGTAAGAAGAAAATAAAAATACTCATAAGCTCACCTCGCAGCCATGGCCACTGAGCATTCTGGTGCATGTGGCAGAGACCACGGCTTTTTGCATAGACACAGAGTGATTGTGAGGCCCTGCCCCCTGCTGGACAGCCTTTCCCAGCCTCCTGGCAGTTAGGGGTGAACAGGTGAGGTGGTATCATTGCGTTCCTTTGTTGCACAGCTTTTCCTAACTACTACAGCCTGTTTCCTTCTTTTCTTCCTCTGACTGGGTGTACAGTCATTTTTCACACATGCCTCCTTGAGTATTTGTGATCTCCCTCACATTTTATTTAAATTAATTAATTAATTATTTTCGGTACCGGGTATCAAACTCAGGACCTTGTGCTTGTGAGGCATGTGCGGCACCATTGAGCTAAATCCCTGGCCCTGCCTCATGTTTATGGTCCCCTTTCGGGATCAGTGAATCCAGTCTCACCACCTAATTCCACATGATCTTCATTACGATGGTGATAAAGTACCCAGCCCTGCTCTATACCTTTTCGTTGATTTCGGAGGACGCTTGCCCTGGGGTCCTCAGTGGAAATGCCCAGTCCAGAGAGGCATCAGCGTGTCTGAGGAAAGGCTGCAGGGAACTGCCGCTGCCTCTCTGCTGCAGCACACCTGGCTCCTTGCCCTTGTGCCTCGTGTTGTGATGTGCAAGGCCCAGTCCTCCCCTGCTGCACCACTCTGTGTCCTGACTGCACCCAGCATTTCTATTTTATACATCAGGACACTTTACCCCTACACCTGGATGAGAATCCAAAGCACAGGCTAAGAAGCATGGCAAGGACCAGGACTTGTACTCAGCTTTTTCAGTAAAAGATCAGCATTCTAAAATTTTTTTAGTATGTTTTCAAAAGTGGTATGTGTTCCTTGTGTCATCTCAACAAAGCAGTCAGAATAAGCCTTTTAAAACATGTCATAAAAAGATATAAACCAATTTTATAAATGGGCAAGTATTTGAATGGATGTCTGTAAAGAACATATATAAATGGCTAATGAGGACATGAGAAGATGCTGAATGTTATTAGTCACTAGAGAGATGCAAATCAAAACCATACCAAGATGTCACTTCCTACCCTGCGGGGTGGCTAGAATGAAAGAGAGGAATATTTGCACTGATGAGGTGGGGAGGACTGGAGCCTCCTGCACCCTAGTGGGAATGTGGGGTGGTGCAGCTGCCTCGGAGGACAGTTTGCCAGCACCCCCTTAATGAAAGCATACGTTGCACAAAACCTTGTACATGAGTGTTCACATCAACCTTACTGACAATAGCCAAAAAGTGGAAACCATTAACTATCCATCAACAGGTAAATGACTAACAAAATGTGGTATCCATACAGTGCTGCAGCATGGATGAACCTTGAAAACATGCTCAGTGAAAGAAGCCAGTCATACAGAATAATCAGGCAGCTGGGTGGTGGCACCTGTAATCCCAGCACTTCGGGAGGCTGAGGCAGGAGGACCTCAAATTCGATCCCAGCCTGGGCAACTTAGTGACTTAGTGAAATCCTGTTTCAAAGTAAAAACTTAACAAGAGCTGGGGATGTACCTCAGTTAGCTCAGTCTCCAGTATAGCAAAACCAAAACCAAATCGAGCAGGTCCACAGAAACAAAAAGCCAATTGGTGTTTTCCCGGGTTGGCGGTAGAGAAGTGGAATCACTGTTAATGGCGGTGTGCTTTTTGTGGTAGAATGGATGAAAATGTCCTAAAATTAGACTGTGGTGGTGGTCACACAGCTTCATGTTAACATACTGCAAACCACTGAATTGTAAACCTTAAAAGGGTGAATTGCATGGTATATTATATATCAATACAGCAGTTTTAAAAAGCAAGAGTTGAATCCCATTAATTCCTATTCATATCCTAAATAATTCCTTTGCTCCAAACTCTGCCGAGGGGCCCCCATTTCCTGAGTAAGAGCTGTGTCTGTCCTCATGTTGTCCCACTAGGGCTGGGGACACCTGGCTTTGTGTTTTCTCCCTGACTGAATCCACATCTCTCCAGCCACATGGGTCTCCTGCCAACCTGCTGGGGGTACGGCAGGCACATCCCTACCTCAGGGCCTTTGCCCTGGCTTTCCGTCTGCTGGAGAAGCCCTTTCCTGAGGCACCCTAGTGAGCTCCAAAGCCAATCAGGCCCCCTTGTCATGGGGCCTTCTCTGGCCACTCTATTTAGAATCACCTCCCATGGACCGATTCTTCCCACATTTCCTCTTACAGTTTTGCATATAGCCTTCATTGCTTCCTATCGTAGCTTGTAATTCATTATTTATTATACTGTTGTCCGGCTCTTACCAGAATGTAACTCCACGAGATCTGGGATTTTCTCTGTCTTGATCACTGCTACAGTGCATTACCCAGAACAATACCTGCCACATAGCGGGTTCTCAACCAGTATTTGTGCAGCGAGTGGCCAAGGATGTATGGGTCGAGTATGGGTGCTCATTTCTAACTCCCGACTTCCATGCCTGGCTGCCACGGCTGAGGATCCAAAACCTGGGTTCCCTCCTTCCCAGTTTACAGCACCTTCAGCCCAGGGTTCACACTGCACCAGCCCGAGAGGGCGCCATCCCGGAGTAAATCATTTTCTTCCCTGACAAAAAGAAAAGAAACCCAACAGGAGAGCGAATCTCTCCGTGTCTTGTCTTACATCTATCTGTTTCCCATATTTGAAAGTTCATGTGCGAGAATATCTTCCCAGAATTTTTCTTTTCATTTACAAATCTTTTATAAAATTAGAAATTGGATGATCTACCAGGTGTGTTGGTGCATGCCTGTGACCCCAGCTACTCAGGAGGCTAAAACAGTAGGATTGCAAAATAATAAATAAATAGGGCTGGAGATATGGCTCAGTGGTAGAGCATTTGCCTGCTATGCATGAAGGCCTGGATTCAATCCACGTAAATGCAAAACAAATGAACAAACAAACAGAAAGAAAGAAAGTGTATTATCCTCTCTGAACATTATTTGATAACCTGCCTTTTTCCAGTTAATGTGTTAGGACATCTTGACTTGTCACTCTCAGTGTCCCTAAGAGACAGCTCACTGCCGGTGTTTATTCTCTCATTTGGCATGTACTCTAATGATGGCCAGGCAGGGCAGATCAAAAGTAGTGTTGTGTCCTGGGTCCAGAGCGGGTGAGTGGCATGGGGAGAAGCTTGGAATGCTGGGGAAAGCAGGAAGGGTTTTCAGGGAACAGACTCGGAGAGAGGTGGCTGTGTGATCTTGCAGCTAAAGATGCAGATGGGACCCTTTCTGTTCAAACTCCCAGTGCTTCCACTGCAGCCTCCACCCGGGGCTATCCTGCCACCGGCCGAAAGACAGACCTCTGGGTCTGGGAGGGAAAGCCATGGGTGGTTTCATTCCTGCCTTCTCGGCATAGTATAAATGTAATTAATCGTGTCTATCATGGTTTATAATTTAGCATTTTTCACTTTAGCAGTCTAATTAAATTCCTTTAAGCTTTATAAGTAGCTATTTCAGAGTTTCTCTTTGTGTCCCCACTGGGGTACTGCTGAAAACTCACAGTAAATTTGTCTCAAGGTGGCTACTGCTGTTTTCAAAATGAACCTCAAAGTCTGTCCAAGTGAAAAGTATTATTGTGTTACTGCAACCTCAGTTAGCTACAGAAAAGACTGGAGAAATGTTTCCTGTTTCTTCTTAAACATTTCCCAGACTTTGAAGAATTAGATGGGAGCTGAGATGAGCTGGGGAGGGGCTGCGAGGCAGGTCAGTACTGCTCCAGGGCCTGCTCTGCATGGGTTCTCAGCCCTCTGTTTGGAGAAAAAGCCACAGACTCCCTTCTCTGTGCCAAGCCCAGTGCCGTGGCATAGTGATTAAGTTAGACATCTGTGTTGCTTACCCCTTCATGACTGCTCTAACCCACCAAGCTTAGACAGTCCCTCCTGCAGAAAAATGACTTCAAATACAAAATTAATAATCAAAGAAATGCAAATTAAAGCAACAATAAGGTACCATTTTCTCTTACCAGGTTGTTGAAGATGTATATTAATGATTAATGCTTCGGGCCATAGTGGTGCTGGGAGAGTTTGAATTGGTACAATCTTTCTGGGAAATAATTGGACGGGTCTGCATTTGGGGTAACTTTTTCTTTCTTTTCTTTTTTTGAGTATAAATTTGTTATAACATTAGAATTA
Organism: Heterocephalus glaber; assembly: GCF_000247695.1. Next base: position 3,167,047 of record NW_004624822.1, on the reverse strand, counting down.
GAAACCCACCCCTATAGTACTGTATCTTAAGGAAAGATGCATCTTAGAGAGAATATGAGAATAAGAGGATTTTTATTCATCTGGTTATTATTTGCTCTAAGTAAAATGTAGCCTTCTCCGTATTGTCTTGTAGATACGACCTCGCTTTAGTTCTAAAGAAGCCATGTTGGAAATGCTAGATAAGCTCTCTGGCAAAGAACAACGTAAGGGCCAGAGAGTGTCCTTCAGGTCAGATTACTGACTCCTTGAGCTTGCAGGACCTCAGTTTCCTCAAAAACAGAGATAAGAACAATATCTACCTACCTCATGTTGAATGAGTTGTAGACATCCAAAGTACTTAGAAGCAGGTCTGTTTTAAATACAAGAAACCACGAATAATGATTAAATTCTGCAATCTCTCAAATTATCAAGAAAAATCTGGCAGGGATTCAGGTTAACAGAAAGAAAAGACAGAGATAGGAGCATCTTTAAGAGCACATTTCTGCAGAGCTTGACTCTGATCCGAGCCGCCGTGTGAAATGGGGAGAGGTGGTTCCTTGGCCCCGAGGTCTTAAGGACCACTCACTGTGGAGGGGAAGGTTGGCAAACGGCCCTCAGCAGCGGATCTGGGCAGCGGGCAGAGCGGGCTCTCCCCACTGGTTCAATCCTCCTTTGAGGGGAACTGGGAGGCAGGACAGCTTCCTCGCTCAGAGAGTCCACCAATGACCAAGTCTTCCAGGGACCTGGGCCGTCGACATCCGGGTTCCAGTAGAATTAGTACTTAGGCAATGTTTTGTGAAGTATCACAGTCCAGTGAGAGTGACACGGAGGTCTTTACCAGCCTTGTTCCCTCCCTAAGAATGCATTTGGGGGCTTGAGGAAGGAAGGTTACTCCTTGAGGCAAAACCTGACCTTTTCATGCAGCCATGATTTACTTATTTTCATGTTCTCATCAGTGAAACATTAACTGTGCACCTCCTGACTAAATCCACTGGGTTAGACCTGGATATTCACGCCTTGTGGAGGCAGGAGAGTGGATAGCCACGTGGCAGGCTAGTTGGAACTTTCATTGAGGCACAGGACGTTGGTACTGGACAGGACTTCAAAGATCCCACAGCAGATGAGGCCACCAAGCCACAGAGAGCAGGGGCTTCTCCAAGGCTGTTTAGCAAGTTTACGGCTCCTGGCCTCGCCCCTCTACATCCCTGGGCTGCAGCACTCTTAGCAATAGGAGTCAGCTTAGCAGAACACCTACCTGCGCTCAGTTTTATCACCATTTAACAATTTAAATTCTTAGTTGTACCTGAGAATAATAAAACATTATTCTGACTTTAGACTTAAGCAGCGTCAAAAGTTAATACCAAGGTTCAGAGCATTACACATAGTGTTGAGATTGATTCATATTAGTGTTGTTCTATTTTTTCTGTGTGAAAAAAATGCCTATATGAATTCATTAATTTATTTATTCAACAAATAGTTTTAAAATTTAAAATGTTCCCTTTTTCTACTCCTAGAGTTTCTGCTGTATATGATCAACTATTCACATTTATGTATCTTGTTTTTTCATATTGTTTTCATAGTATGAATTGTGAATCTCCTGTGTGCCAGGAACTGTGAAAAAAACACTTGTCCACAGGCCTGGCTTTCTTTAGCATCATTTTATGGAGGAAAGACAACCATTCAATAGTTAAACAAAAAATGACTTTGAAATTCCAAACGCCATGAAAGAAATGAGTATTTCTGACTGTCTTGGAGACAGACCCTCCTAGTCAGTCCTCTGTATCTTCAAATCAGTTTCTTCAAATCAAGTTCACTTCTTTCCCCACACAGACTTTCCTCTCCCATGTTTAAGTCTTTGTTAATAACATTGACACATAAGAGTGGTTCTGAATGTTTTAGGGACGGGTACCGCTCTGAGAACACTGCCACAACCTCTGAATGCTCTTTGCTAAGATGCACCCCTTTCTGCATTCAGTTTCAGGGGGCTGCGTGGCTCCTACTTATGAACTCCAGTCCCGGAGGCATAAAGAGACATGCAGAAGTGACCGCTAAACTATAGCTTCAAGTTCCCCAGAGGTAGAGGAGGTATAAGTCAGTCTTAGACTGACTTCTCTGTATAGTATGTTTGGTGTTTCTGTTGAGTTTTTGTGTTTGTTGACCTTGAGAACAGATACAATATAATACATTAATTTCTTCTTGAAGTCATTCAACATATATTTATCGACTTTAGATACAGAGACATAATGACCTGCCCAGGGTCACTACTTAATTTAACAGAGTGAGAACTATTATCCAGGCCACTTCGTCCTCTAGAGAACCTGGGGCAATGCTCAGGGGAGAGGAGAGACCCGACTGATGGGGAGGACGGTAAATGGACTGATGGCACTGGGGTGGCAGTGAGTGATGTATGGTTGTTGGTGATGATATTTGTGGCTGTAACGGTGCTGCTGTTATTGTAGTCATAGAATTGATGGTGCCACGTGGCAGTGATGGGTCATCCCCGTCAGTGGTAGCTGCACAGAGCTGGTAGTGGTGGCAATAAATGTTGTATTGGTGTTGGTGGACCTGGCTGGTTGTAATAGTGGCTATTCTGCTGGTGGTAATAGTGCAAATGTGGAGGGATGTTGAAGTGGAACATGAATATAGTGGTTAAATTTTTAAAAATGGAATTTAGGAAATTCAGAAGCAGTTATTCTGATTACTTTTCTAGTATGTGTTTCTTTCTCCTTGGTATTTTCCCCCCTGTCTTTATCTTCCACATTTTTGGTATCACAGATACCTGCTTTCACCTAGGAGTTCTTTTTTCTCTGGGTCTGCTTATTACGTGATAGATATAGATATAGATAATTAGAATGGCAGGCTATATAGCTTTGCTTTGCTTTATAAATCCTGATTATGTTCTACTGTTGTGGAGCAAGCACCTACATCCCATAAAAGAGGAGTCTTTTCAAACCAAGGCTCTTAAATCTCCAGGAGTTCTTTTCAACCTGTGTTTTGTTGCACACGACCTAACAAGCCGCAGTTATAGGACTCCCACAATGCAGAAACCGATCACTGCATAATCACGACCGTGGGATGTGTTGACCTCCCCTCACCATTCTAAATGTCCTCAGCAGGTAAGCTCCTGGAAGATGAGTTCTTCTTCTCCTGTTGGCATCAATACCAGAAAAGTTTCAGTTAAAATGGGTATCAAGTTGGTATATTTTTGGGGACAGGGATAGGGCTGTTAATATTGTCAGACCAACCACTGGTATTGCGTTAGTATTTAATCTCTGGTTAGTGTCTTACTCAGTTGCTTTTTTCTCTTTTTCCTCCCCCGTCCCTGTGTGGGTGAGGACATTGATGGCATGCTGATCATATTTCTAGGCTGCCAGGGGGTTGAGAGAAGAGCTAATAGACAAGATGAAAGAATAATGAGCCAAAGCAATGTGGACAGTCTAGGGAGCCGCCTCAATCAAGCAAGCTGGAGCATAACAGAGAGAAATGCAAAGCCCAGCTCTTGGGTCTAAATGAGAAGTGCCATAGGGCAGCAGGTAGGGGGCCTGGGCCAAGTGCCTGGGCGCAAACTGCAGCCTCCAGGTGGCTGCCAGAAGAGGGAAATCTAGAGTATGTTAGAAAACAGAGGAAACGGTTCTACTGCCAAACTTGCCTGGGGCTCCTGTTGTTTTCTTTAGCTCACTGGACAAATAGCGATTGTCCTGAGGAGAGGGCTTAGGTTGGGACTTCGAGTGTCATATGAACTATGAATGTGGAGCTGAGACATCGGCAGGTCTTGTGAGATGTTCTTGATTAAAATATATTACTTTACACTTCACAGAATTACCAGTGATAAAACCAGGATTATGTCATAGAACAAGATGACTAGAAGTGAGCCACTCCAGGGTAAATAACAGTGACTTTGTGATAGCATCTAAAGCCCAATCTCCTTCTGCACGCTTCTCGCATCTCTCGCTGCCTAGGCTGTGTTATATGGATGTTCCATTGGCTCTTCAGTTTCAAAGACTAACTAGATCCCATACCTGGATCTGTGTGCATTGCCGGTCACCCACAATGGAGCACAACTGGCAATTCTCTTGGCCCAGAAGCAGGGGACTTGAGCAGGAGCTGTTGGATAGGTGAGCATGTCCATCTGTAGCTGGGCCCAAACTTGTTTTTCAAGTACAAAGAGGCCTGGTATGCAGACTAGTGTTTATGAGGCTCCCGAGGCAAAATTTAGGGAAATGTTGCGCCAGTTGGTGCCATCTTACAAGGAAGCCAGTTTTTGGTTTTAATCAAGTCAAGATTTCCCAAACACTGTAGTTCCCCAGGAGTGAGAGTTGATGTTATGGTGGGGATGTGAGGTGGAATTAGCACCTGCTGGGAAGGGACATAGGCAAAGGGACTCCTCTCTAGTTTGGGGCTGGGAAGGGTTGAGAAAGAGCAGCTATTTGCACTGGTCTGTGAGGTTCCTTCCAATCCGGAGAGTCTATGATTCTAGTAATTAGTTTTTCCCCTTTGAATGTTCATTAGATAATTATGCTAATTGGAGATAATGTTTCTACTAAGTGAGGTATAATTTCTGGTTGAATGATATTTTTTATCTTCAGCATCATAGTATGAGATGCAGTGTTTGCCTTGGACCTCGGCCTGTACTTGGTTTATCACTTGCATTTACAAGAACAGAACATGGAGGGAGATGTTGTTCCCTGAGTCAGGTATGGGTAATGGGTACCTAGACCTAGCCCACTAAGTGGCATCTTTGGGATTGATTCCGTGGCCCCAGGGATCTTGTTAGGTTTTCCCCCATTGGAGTACCAAACGGGCAGAGATATCCATACTCTTGCACATCTGATATTTTCACACAATTGGACGGCAGCAACCCACACAGATCAAGGTATCAAGAAGGAAGGACGATCCCCAGCACCAAAAGAAAAGGAAAGAAAAAGAAGGAAGGAGTGAGTCCATCTGATGAAGAGAACTCGCTCAATTCTCTCCAAAAGAGAGCTTTCTGGTGGGCCCTAGTGCTCAGGGAAAACACAATCTCTTATCTAGAGTCTCTAAGAGTTCTTGGACAACATTGCCAATTTCCTTGCTGTTGGGAAAAAGAAGGAAAGGACTTGGAGTAGACACCTGTTGGACACTGTGTTTCCTCTTCTCCTCTTATAGTGCCTTAGTAGGGACTTAGGGGCCTGCAGGTGCCCAGTGAGTATCTAAAAGCAAGATGAAGCTTGACATCTCTGTCATCATTTTTGTATCTGTTTCCTTTATTACCCTAAAGGTAAAAACCAGCCTTTACAATGTCCCGTTGCAGACCTCCTGCTTAGCTCTGCACATAGCCATATTAATCGCTTAAGGAATGTCTGTTACTAAAAACTAGGAACCCAAGGCTTATTAGCCTCAAATTTTCCTGGCCTATCTTATCTTCCTTCAAGAATAAGGACACAGGATAAGAATAACTAAAGTAATTTTCGGGGATATGCAGGAATATTGAATTGCCAGCTTTTACACATCCTGTTCCAGATCCCCTAGAGGACTAATGGTGAACGTTTTAGAACTTTCAATGATAACACACAGCCCACGGAGGCACGTGTGCCATAGGTTCACCACCACTGCCCTAGAGTGATGGCCAGAGGTCTCTAGTCATTGTCTTAAACCTGTAGTCACCTCGAATTCCGGGAAAAACAGAACCTCTAGGAAAAGCAGTCTTGCAGGCCACTGCATGATGAGGTCACCTCCCAAATGGGAGCAACTAATCACCCCACGACAGGAACCGAGGCTGCCCCCGTAAGCAGCCTGACCTGATGACAGCATCTCACAGTGACTTCCTCTCCCAGGGGGCGCTGCACTGTCTCCTGAGCCAGGAAGGCTCTCCCAGAAATGTGCAGAACTGGACCCCAGCTTGCCCAGGATTATCTTCCCTGCTAGCTATACAAACCCCAACCTTTGCCTTTTCCCCCTTTCCTATGAAACCCTCAAGTTGCTATCAGCCCCTCAAAGATAGATCTTGAACTTTTTTACCTGTATTTCTCAGCATAGCCATGCTGATTAAATCTTCTTTCCTGCCCTTTACCACTTCTTCCTTCTTTGATGGGTGTTTGGGGCTGGGTGGATGAGCCTGGTCTATTGCGACTCGGGGCTACAGATTTAGCCCCAAATTCCAGAAACACTATCACTTCCTGGTGAGGACCCAACGGCTCAATTTCTGTCAGAGGACATTCCCTCACCTTAGCTGCTGGGCCAAGGGTGTGTGCCTGACCAGTCAGATTCTGTCCTTGGGGAACCTGGAAGCTCAGGAACACAGAGGAGCCAATCAGCTTCTGTTGGCTGTCTGGTCATAGAAACAGCATGGTTGCCACTTTCTATCATGGGCTCCCAGAAACCAAGAAGACAAGTGACAGGCTACTGACCCAAAGGAGACCCCGAGACTGTGTCCTGTCGGGTCTGGCCGTGTTATCTGTCTCTGAGCCCCGTCCCCCAAGCTCCTGCACGTTCCCTTACCTCTCGATCTGTGCCACACCCCAGAGCCCATCCTCTCACTCCTCTCCCAGTTTGTTTAAACTGCTTGGGTGAAGTTTTGTTTTTATAGAAATTTGAGAGAGGTCCCATTCTCAGAAGGGCCCAACAGGCAGCTGGTAAGAGCTTTTGAAAGAAGTTTATCATTTTTTCCACAAACAAAATTATACATACTCATTATGATTTAAAAACATCGAAATGTCTACTTTAGAATGTGGAAATTCCAGAAATCATCCTCCTTAGAGATAACTGCTCTCAGTAGAGTGGTGATGAGAGTGAGGAGTGAGCGTAGCAGGTCCACACCTGGGCTCATTGGGCTTTTCCCACAGACGACTCATTGTTCCGAGCACTTAGCCTGTTCGAACACATTTAATCTTTACCAGAGGCCAGGAGAGCGACTCATTTGGGAAATGCAAATACTTAGATGCAGAGAGGTCAAGGGTGCGAATCCAGGCAGCTAGTTCCAAGCTGAGGCTCCTAACCTCTGCCCCACCCAGCCTCTCATTTCATCACCGTTGCTCTTTGTTTTGCTACCAATTGCTGTTCAACAAATTGGCACAAAATCAGGACTTAAAGCAGCATACATCTGCTGTCTCAGTTTTTCTGGATCAGAGTCTGGGATGGCTTAGCTGGGTCCTTTGCCTGATGTGTCTCACAGTCTGTAATCAAGGCATCGGCCAGGGCTGGGGACGCATTGGAGGCTTGGCTGGGGAAGGATTCACTGCTAAGCTCCTGTGGTTGTTGGCGGGATTTGGTTTCTTGTAGGCTCTTGAACCTAGGACCTCAGGTCCTCTTCACTGTCGGCCAGAGGCTCCCTCAGGCCCTCATTCTGTGGGACGCTTAACAAGGATGTTCTCTCCATGGAGAATGGCTTCACCAGAGCCAGCAAGACCACCAGCCAGAAGAAAGTCACTGTCCCACGTGACCACAGCATGAAGTGCTGTCGCCCACTTTGCCATATTCTATGGATTCAAAAGCAAGTCCCTGCATTGAAGGGGGTGGTTGTGCAAGGGTTGTGCAAGCTGGAGAACATTTAGGCTTGTTATTAGTCTAGTCACACAACACTTCTTTTCTTTTAAATTTGCTATTTTGACAGCTCTTTGGTAATGGCTAGGTTGGAGCAGCTGCCCCAGTGTAAGGCTGCCATGCACCTTGAATTGGAGGCAGCCAGGCTCAGAGCTCAGAGCAGCACCAGCTGCCTCCACCATCCCCTAGTGCAGGAGGAGGGGCTGCTCCAGAGAGAGATGCTGGATCTGCTCTCCATTCCTTCCATTTCCCGTCTGGAGACAGGAAACCTGGGAAAGGGCCTGGGAGCAACACAAACACTTGCCATACCCAGAGTAGGCAGTCTGAGACCTTGGGGGCCCTTGGCGTGTTCCCTCACTTCCCTGCCCGCTAGGACACAGGGCATGGAGAGTGGCTGCTGTCTTGGGGAGGCTGAGTCAGAGCTGGAAAGCAATAAGAGGCATTTGTGACAGCTCTGCTGCTCACTCCTGGGCAGGGAGCAGAGGAAGATTCTCACTGACCTGTATCTATAGAGTTTTGCACATTGGTTTTGTCACTAAACTGTTTGGGATCTTTCTATGTGAGAACATAAGGATCCAAGTCATTCTTTTTTGCAACTTTCAGTACTCTGTGTCTGTCTTCCAAGGCCACCCCTTTGTGTGAAGCCATCAGTTCTGCTGGGCACTCAGAGCCACCCCAGTGTGCTGTATCATCATGAAAGTATATGTTCTAAATTTAGCCTCCTGAAAATCGTCTTTCTGAGTTTAGTGCTTGTGTGTCTCCTCGTGAATGGGTTGTCACATGGGGCCTTTGAGACCTTCCATGAACAAGAGTGCTCACTAATGTCTCAGAGGGGGGTCTGGGACCCCCTGAAGGAAGCAGCCAAGCCTCTGCCATTCTGTGAGGGCTGCAGAGAGCTCTGCACCTGAAAGGACAGGTGTGGATGCTGGGTGACTCCCTGTGTTAGCTCATCTTCCCTCCAAGAGAAGGAGGTGCCACTGTCTTTCAGGCTGCATCCCCTATTGGCCCACGCCCATTTCTCTTGCACACTCAGATCACTTGTTGACCGCACACTCTGCAATTAGTGATGGTGAATTTGTGTTTGCCCCTCTAGGCACAAGCACCTTCCCCTTTAATTCAGGGCTTTGATAAATAATCTTTTCCCTCACTTACTTTTATCCCCTGTAAAAACTGAAATAATCTAGTGTGACTTTTGCATAGTGCTGAGATCCTTTCCATGGGTCCCCAGCTTTAAGGAGGCTATAGTCTTACCTTTCTGATTAGTAAATAGTGATTTACTGAGGTTTTAGGGTGCCTTGGCCCTGTGTTAAGTGTTTTATCGGAGAAACCTCTGCCATAGACTGATGTATGAGATATTTTTCCATCCCTGTTTTACAGAAGGTTGGTGGAAGTAGAAAGCACACAGGACCAGCTTGTTCTAGTTAATGGTAAGAGTTAATGGTAATAGCTGAGAAAATGCCTTGCTCAAGGTCATTGAGCAAGAAGGTGGCTGCATCTGAATCTCTGTCTGCATAGGAAGTCACACCCCTAAGCCCTCTGCCACGTGGAATTGTTGCCCTGCTTCCTCTGTGGGTTCACCCTGGGTCCTGCTAGGTACAAGGTTATCCAACTTCTCTGGAGGACAGGGAGAAATTGGAGAGCCTCCAGGGAAGGCCCTGCAAAGTGATTAAGAGGACAAGAATAAGACTGGTGAGAAAGCTCAGAGGAATAAGAGTAATTTAATCTGGAGAAAGAAATTTCAGGGGCAAAATTAATGGCATTCTACTGATGTCTTCATGAGAATCAATTAAAATAGTTTTGAAAAAAGGATCCATTCTGCTGTTTTATACAGCATCAAAGGGAAAATTTAACTATTTTATTTAGCTAATTCAATAGGTAAATAGTAAGCTGTCCCTGTGGCCAGGATACAAAGGGCACAAGTCAGGCAAGGCCCAGAAAAGAACTTACATTTTGGTGGCAGATGGAGGGAAGGAGTGAAGGGAGGTGAATAAAGAAAGGGCAGAGGTCTAGAAATGTTCTAGTCAATGATAAATGCTGTGAAGATACCATGGCAGGAGTATGAGCAAACCAGTGACATAAGTGGGCTTCTTCAGGAAGGGAACATTTGAACTGAGACCTTAAAGTCATGTGAAGCTCTGGGGTCAGAGTGACAGGAGGAGGGGCACTCAAGATGGGAATGAATTTGGCAAATACAAGGACCAGAAAGCGGGAGGGGAGGCTGGTGGCCATCAGGTGAAGATGCAGCCTGAGCTTCATCACACAGGCTGCAGGAACCTGCTGGGTGGAGTAGCCGCTGGTGGGGAATGGGTTGTAGGAGGCCAAAATGCAAGGTACCGATGAGAGAGGCCGGGTCGGAGACAGATGGGAGTGGACACAGGTGGGGATGGGGAGCCGAAGGTAAGGAGACCTTTGGGTCTATCTTGTATTCTTAGCACTGACAGAAAATCACAGAGAACTCAGTGCGGGTGGGGCGGAGGTGAGAGAAAGCAAAGACTCCATGGCTGAGTCCAATGGAAGTCAAACTCTCCTCACCTCACCTCATTTTCTCAAGCAAGGAAACAGAGACTCTGGTGGCCCTTGGCAGAAGGTCACACCACACCTGGTTCTTGGCAGGGTCTAGGTCCCCTGAGTGCCAGCCAGGGATCTGTCCACCCGATGAGCTGTCTCGGGGCATGAGGAAGCCGAGGGTGGAGCAGGCATGGATCTCCACCCTCCTGGCCTGGACAAAATGGGGCTCTTTGGTTGGAGGCCAGCTCTCTGAAGGGGTAGCTCGGTCCATGGCGCCCTCTCTGGCCAGCCTAAGAGAAAGTTAAGTAGGTCCTCATCCCAGAAAGGCCTCCAGTACTGGAGTGTTTAGGAAGCTCAAGTAGGATCCAGGTGTGACTGGATCACAGTGAGGCAGCAGTGAGGTATGTGTGTGGATCTATTTTGGGGTGTAAATCAAGGCTTAGGGCCTGTGGGAGGGTGGTGAGCTTTTCCAGAAAGTGTTCCCTTTAAATTTTGTTTCAGTGAGCCCTGAATTTTAGGCATTCAGACTGGATCATGAACAGAAATCTCTGTCATCATAATCATGCCATGATGTGCCTTTTAAAAGCAGGGGTCAGAATCTTAGAGAAACCTGAGAGGGAATGAATATGTTTTTCTTCAGTTTTGGATTTCCATGCTTTAGGCAAACTTGCATGGATTAGACTCTGAAGGTCAGCTAAGAAGTTCCTTTTTTTTTAAAAAAAGCAGGCATTAGGCGGACAAAACCATGATGTTTCTAAAATGTGTATAGATAAAATAGAGACCTCCTCTCAGAAATTTTCGAATGAAATTTCAAAAAACTTTGTAGTGACCTTTTGTGTAGCCTAGTGAGCAAATGCAGAAAATGATGAGAGTCTAACAGTCATGATGTCCCTACCCTGAGACTTAAGGCAGTGGGGTGGAAATTTAGACAGCATTTGCTGCAAGTTCCTTGAGGAATTGCTAACTGCCTCAAAAGCTGAGGCTGGATTTTAAGATATGGCCTATGTTTAGCCAAAGCTCACTCGACAGAAATTTCTAAGACTACGAGTAGTGATCAGCAGCAAATCCAGCCTCTCCAAGATTTGGAATCCAGATACCTGGAAAATAACTTGGCAAAGAAAAAAAAAAAAGAAGTAGATCGCTGGGAATCAGGAAGGAACTGATAGGAAAGTTAGAAGCTACAGAGAAGTTAGAGAAATGAACCACATTGCAGAGAAAAGAATGAAGCAGTGTGGAAGCTCAACTGGCTCCCTGGAAGGGGAAGCTGCTTCTGCAGACACAAGGTAAGTGCCCAGAGCTGGCAGCTCCAGGGAGAAACTGTGGATCAGGCTGGTGGTGTGGGCCCCAAGAAGAGCCCATAGCTATTGTAAACTGCAGAACAGTGTAGGGTTTTGCTCTGAGGTGACTCCTTTTACATAGGAGGCAACAGAGAGAGGATGGACCCAGTGCAGTGCCCGCCATCTTGCCAGAGAGCACTTAAATAGGTACCATTTCAGGAAGGTATTGATTATTTAAGTCTGAAACTCAGAACAATTAAAAAACTTTACTTCGAGGTTCCTGGAGTAACCCTGTCACAGTGACTGGGTGAGAGACAGCTATGGGAGACAGTCACAGACAGGGAGCAGGCTAGACAAAGAACCCCTGAGAAGTTTAAGCTCAGGTTGGGAAAGACATGGCACAGCCCTCCATGGTGAGAAGCCAGGCCAGGCTCGGATTGCCCATCGAAACAGCTGAGTCTGAAAGTGCTAGCATTAAGTATTTGAATCCTTGTCCTGTTGCCTACATCCAGCACAGATCTGAGGTCCGATTGGCTTTCCCATCTACCGGCGTGAGTAAGGACATGCCTGGATGTGGACAACTGCCACAGCCTGGGGTAGATGGTCCTCTGGAACGGGGCAGCAGCTCGCCAACCCATAGGCTGTAAAGATAGGGGGAGAAAACCATCACTTGCTGGTTTCCAAAACTGCAGATCCTGGATTTTTTTCCCTTTTTTTGACTCATGTTCTTTCTTTTTTCCCCTCTTTTTCTCTTTCTTCTTGACTAGTTTACTTGGGTTGAGGAATTTTCCTTTCTCCTTTTTTCTTTTATTCCATCCCCCTCCCCCGTTTTTTCAATTTTTTCCTGTTTTAAAAAAAATCATTCATATGTTTTTCTCTTTTTTTGTTCTTTTCTGTTAACTTCAGCTAATTCTATAAATATCCTACTCCCATAATAGAATCTGTTGTCTCATTTTTCTCTCCTCATCTACCATTGTTAAATTTTTTCACTTTTTCCTCTTTCATTCTCTTGTACTCAACCCCTTATATCTTCACTAGTATAACCATTAAGTTTTATTAATATTTAGAAAGTTAGCTAGCTCTATGTTATTACTGTTGGATTCTTCTCTATTTTTAGTGGAGGCATACTTGTTACATTTAGTAGATACTTACTATATGTTAATATTTGGATTGTCTTAGTGTTTATACTAAATTATAGGTATCTTTTCTATGGCTAAGGGCAATATATTATTGGTTCTTAGGGTATGTCAATATCCAGTTCATCTTGGACAATATTATTGTTGCTGACCTATTTACCATTTTCAGGGTCACATAGTTGATTTTATTAAAAGGTTACCTCTGTATGCCAATATCCAAATCACCTTTCTGTCATTACCATATTGCAGTCAATTCCCAGAGCACTGGGTGCAGGGCCAATTACACTGCAACCTCCCTTCCCAAATTAACAGAGGTGGTCAGATCTTGGGACAGAGGCAAAATTTACTGTAGTTATCCATGCCCTGAGTGCATCACTGAAAAGCAGACACTAGCTAAAGAGATCGCCATACCCACAACAAAGTCCTTCCACTATAAGCACCTGCAAACCTACGCACAAAACAAAAAAATTAGACAGATGAGCAAACAAGGGCAACAAAATGTCTCCTCAAACTCCCAACTCCCCCAAAGGTAATCCATGGGGCACTGAGGGAGAGGAAAGCAAAAGCCACATAGCCAAATTATTTGAAATAATAACAGAAGATTAAAAAACATCAATAAGCTGCTCACAGAAAGAGACATAATTAAATAGATAATGGATGCTATAAATTGATCAAGGAGCTTAAAGAAGATACTAACAAAAAGCTAGTGGAGAAAAATAAAAATGATAGAAAACATGAACAATCAGTTTAGCAAAGAATTAGAAAAGGTTCCAAACAGAAATGCAGGAGGTTAAAAATTATATTGAAACTCTGGGTAGCAGAAGTGACCATTGTGAGAACAGAATATCAGAATTAGAAAAGAGTGATTCTTTCAAAAACCAATTACTCAGAGATACCTTAAAAACAACAAGAGAACATGAGAAATGAATCCAACAGCTGCTAGGTGATGCAAAGACTACTCTAACATCAAGTGAAATAAATGGAAAATCAGAAGACTGCACAAAGGGCACAAAAAACCTGTTGACAGAAATAATAGCAGAAAACTTTCCAAATATTGGGAAAGAATTAAACATACAGATAAGTGAGGCATATGGAACCCCAAATAACCACAACCAAAAGAGAATCTTTCCAAAACACACTGTAGTCAAAATCCCAAAGATCTAACATAGGGACTAAATTTTAAAAGCTGCTAGAGAAAAGCAATGGATCACTTGTAAAAGAAAACCTATTAGAACATCTGAAATGAGTAGATGCTTATCAGATGAAGAAGTACAAACAGCAAATAAATATATGGAAAAATGTACAACATTGCTGGCTGTTCGAGAAATGCAAATTAAAACAACACTGAGATTCCATTTCACTCCAGAAAGAATGACTATCATTAAGAAATCAACCAATAACAAATCCTGATAAGGCTGTGGGGGATAAAAAAGAACGCTTCTCCATTATTGGTGGGAGTGTAAATTGGTACAATCATTATGAAAATCAACATGTAGATTCCTCAAAAAACTAAAACTAGAGGTTCCATTTGACCCAGCTGTTCCCCTTCTAGGTATCTGCCTGAAAGCGTTAAAAGCATCATACCACAGTGACATATGCACACCCATGTTTATAGCAGCACAATTTATAATAGCTAAATCTTGGAAACAGCCCATATACCCATCAACAGATGAACAGGTAGAGAAAATGTGGTATTTATATACAATGGAGTACTACTCTGACATAAGGAAGGATAACTTGAGTCATTTTTAGGTAAATGGATCCACCTCAAGACCATAATTTTATGTGACACAAATCAGACACACAAGTTTAAATATTGTATTGTTTCTTTTGTGTGAGAAACACAAAGGGTAAATAAGGAGCAAATGGAGGATAGATTTTGGGAAAGGGGAAGAACATGTTCAGATGGGAAGGGGAAGGAGGGAAGGAGGAGGGGAAAAGGAAGGAAGGGGAAAGGGGAAAAAGAGAATGGAAAGAAAAAATGGAAACAAACATTAGCAAATGGGGAGGGGAGAAGGGTCGAAGTAGGAAGAGACTGGGAAAAAAAGAAAAGTTAAGATATATTATGTACAGGTACAAATTCCCCATGATGAAGGTAATCAGTATGTATGGCAAATATGTACTAATAAAAAAAAAGAAAATAAAGAAAACCCATTAGAATTACAGAAGACTTCTCAAGACAAATCTTTAAAACCAGGAGAGCTGGGAGTGAAGTGTTTCAAGCCCCCAAAGATAACAACTTCCAAACCAGGCTTATTTATCTTGCAAAACTATCTTTCAAAATTGATGGAGAGATCAGGTATTTTTATAACAAAGAGCATGTCAAGAAATTCATGACCACCAAACCAACACTACAAGATTCTCAAGGATATCCTAGACACAGAAAATGAAGCCAACAATGCCAATAAGTCAAATAGAATGAATACAGCAGGTAGGATGAGCAATTAAGCAGAAAGGGGATAAAAGAAAAGAAGCAACAGGGAAATAATCCAATGACAAGAATAAGTCAATACTTTTCAGTAACAACTCTCAGTGTGAATGGCCTCAATTCCTCAATCAAAAGACACAGAATAGCAGAGTGGATCAAGAAATAAAACCCAATGATATAGCATACAAGAAACACATTTAATCAAAAAAGAAATTCACAGATTAAATATCAAAGGATGGAAAACAATATTTTGTGCAACAGGAACCTAAAAAAAAAAGCAGGAGTAGCTATCCCAAATTCAGAAAAAGTGGACTTCAACCCAAAACTGATCAGAAAAGGGGATTAGTTAAGGGAACAATTCAACAATAACATGTAATAATTATAAAAATATATGTACCAAACATGTATTCACCCAACTTTGTAAAAGGAATGTCTTTGGACATAAAAAAAATCAGATAAACACCAATGCAATTATAATGGGGGACTTCAATACCCCACTGTCACATAGAGAGAGATCATCTAGACAAAAAAATCAATAAAGAAATATCAGAGTTAAACTGAACTTTTGAACAAATGGAGTTAATAAATATCCGCAAGATGTTCCACCCAACAACACCAGAATGCACATTCTTCTCAGCAGCACATGGGATTTTTTCCAAAATAAACCCATGGTAGCTCATACAGCATGCAAAAGAATTAAAATTATCCCATGCATGTTATCACATCATAGTGCAATGAAACTAGAAATCAATGGCAAAAGAAACTATATATGCAAACACATGGAAATCAACAATATGCTCTTGAATAATCAATGAATCACAGAAGAAATCAAGGAAAAAGTTAGACATTTTCTACAATGAAATGATAATGCCAGAAAAGAACCCAACCATAAAAGAGAACTAGATACCAGTCTTTTTAATCAACACAGACACAAGAATCCTCAACAAAGAAAAAGAAAAAAAAATCCTCAACAAGATACTGGCAAACAGGATGCAACACATCATCAAAAGGTCATATGTTATGACCAGGTAGGATTCAACCCAGGAATGTAGGGATGGGTTAACTTACAACAATCAATGAATGTAATACATCACATAAACAGAAGCAAGCACAAAAATCACATGATCATCTCATTTAACAGAAATTGCCTTTGACAAAATCAAATACTCATTCATGATAAAAAATAACCTGAAGAAAATGGATATAGAATGACCTTATCTCAATCTGATAAAAGCCATTTATGACAAACCAATGGCCAACATCATATTAAATAGGGAGACACTGAAAGGTTTCCTTCTAAAATCGAAGAGACAAGGATGTCCATTATCACCACTTCCATCCAATATAGTTGTCGAAACATTAGCCAGAGCAATCAGGCAAGAAAAACAAATAAAATGGTTATATATAGGAAAGGAAGAAGTCAAATTATCATTATTTGCAAATGATATGAGCCTCTACATAAAAGGCCCAAAAAATTCCATCAAAAGACTCCTCAGATTAATAACCAAATTCAGTAGCATAGCAGGTTACAGAGCCAACACACAAAAATTAATAGCATTCCTGTATACCAATAATAAACTCACCAAGAAAGAAGTTAGGGAAAGAATAATATTCACAGTAGCATCAAGAACAATTAAATATTAGGAATTAACCTAATCAAGGAAATAAAAGAACTCCGTAAAACAAACAAACACTCCTCTCCCCCTACCAAAAAAACTACAGTATTCTGAAAAAGGAAATTGAAGAGGACATTGAGAAGTGGAAAGGTATCTCCTGTTCTTGGATAAATGAACCAATATAGTCAAAAGGCCATATGACCAAAACTGATACACAGATTTAACACAATTTCAATCAAAATGCCAATAGTATTCCTCATAAGACTAGAGAAAACAATTTTATGGTTCATATGAAACCAGAAGAGAACTAGAATAGCAAAACAATAATAATCCTGAGCAATAAAAACAAAGCAGGAGGCATCACAATCTTAGACTTCAAGTTATACTACAAAGCTGCAGTGATAAAAATAGCATGGCATTGGGTGGGAAAACAGACATATGGATCAGTGGAACAAAATAGAGGATGCAAAAACAATTCCAGGCACATTCAGCTACCTGATCTTTGACAAAGGGGCCAAAAACTTATGCTAGAGGAAAGATAGCCTCTTTAACAAATGATGCTAAGAAAATTGGCTATCTACATGCCAAAGATTAAATCTAGACTCTCACCATGTACTAAAGTAAAATCAAAATGGATCGAAGATCTAACTGTTAAAAGAGAAACAATCTGCTGGAAGATAAAATAAATAAAACTCTTAAAATCACAGGCATAGACAAGGACTTTCTAAACAGAAGCCCAGTTGCACGAGAAATAATACCAAGAATCCACAAATGGGGGCTGGGGATTTAGCTCAGTGGTTCTGGCACTTGCCTCGCAAGTGCAAGGTCCCAAGTTCGATCCCCGGTACCACACACACACAAAAAAAGAATCCACAAATAGGATCATATCAAATTTAAAAGCTTCTGCACAGTAACAACCAACAGAAAGAAGATACAACCTAGAGAATGGGAGAAATATTTTACCAGCTATTCCTTGAACAGAGGACTAATATCTAAAAAATATGAAGAACTCAAAAAATTAGACCCCCCCCAAAATAAAAGACCCAGTCAAAAAATGGTCAACTGAAATGAACACTTCCCAAAGAAGAAATACAAATGGCCAATAAATACACAAGAAAATGTTCAACATCTCTGGCCCTTAGAGAAGTGTAAATCAAAACAACACTAAGATTCCATCTTACTCTAGAAAGAATCACTGTCATCAAGAAATCAAACAATAACAAATTCTGGTGAGGTTATGGGGGAAAAGAAATGCTTCTACATTGTTGGTGGGAACATAAACTAGTACAACTGTTACGAAAATCAGTATGGAGATTCCTCAAAAAACTGAAACTAGAAATTCCATTAGACTCAGGTATTCCCCTTCTAGGTATCTCCCTGAAAGAGTTAAAAATACCATCTTATAATGATAAATGCATACCTATGGTGTAGCAGCACAGCTCACTATAGCTAAATATTGGGAGTGATATATATGTCCATCAATAGATGAATGGATTAAGAAAATGTGGTATTTATACTCAAGATAGTACTACTCTGCCATAGAGAAGGATAAACATGAGTAATTTTAGGAAAATAGATGAACTTTGAGACCATAATGTTGAGTAAAATAAATCAGACACACAAGCTTAACTATTACTTGGTGTAGGAAATAAAGGAGAGAGAGAGAGAGAGAGAGAGAGAGAGAGAGAGAGAGAGAGAGAAAATGCAAGGACAGGCTTTACTGAAACAAAGACCAGAGAGGGGCCGCTGGCTCCAGTGCCAGAACAGCAGCTCTCTTACAGAGTAGGGGGTTTAGAAGGGGAAGTGAACTGTTCTGGGTCAGCTCATCTGTCTTCATCCGTGGTCACTGGTCCGTTTCATGTTTGCATAAGGTTCCCTATTCTTCTGGAGCTGAGGGCCTCGTGGTCTGGAATGGTCTGTCCTATATAAAGGAATTAGGCCAGGGCAGTTAATTAGGGTATTGGTATTGTTACAAAGCTAAGAGAATGTGGAGAAGGGTCAGAACTCATGGGAAGATGGCCTATGGACTTTCCTTTCACATGGTCTCTCTTATCTGAGAAACCCAAAATATAAATAAAGAGCAAAACAAAAGACAGAAAATAGGAAATAGGGAGACAGATCTTTTGCAAGTGAGAAGCAGACCAAGAGGTGGAGGGAGAAGGAGGGAGGGAAGGGGAAGGGGATAAAAAAGAATTAAGATGTGTTACGTACATGCACCACCTCCCCAGGAGGAATGTGATCATTATGTACTGAAAATGCGTACTAATAAAAAAATAAAAAATGGAAAAAAAAAGAAATTTGTAGGACAGAGAGATGTATTCCCAACAATACTTTTTCCATCAGGATTTATGTGTACTTTTCTATGCTGAGGCAGGTAGTTTGTCTCAAAGAGACATACATGTAAAGGAATATGTCATTTGGGAGATTTTATCACAGGCAATCACAGATCACATTATCACATTGGTTGGCTGATAGAGTGGTGGGCAAAGATCAGAGGAAATGAATCGTGAAGCCTGTAAGTTTTAATGTGTTAAGGAAGGGAACAATCATCCTGATGTTCGGAACTGTCTGGGGAGGGGAAGTGTCAGTGGTGAGCAGGAGTGGGGTGACTACTGGGGTGTGGGAAGCCAAGTTAGACCCTGGTCTGACCTGAGTGGGAGTGGCCAAAGGCTTGACTTTGCAAACAGCTTGGTTTCCTTTGAAGGGACATGGTACCTGGGTCATATGGTGTGCTTAAAGCGTTAGGCAAGTTATTATGCCAAGGGGTGTGGGTTAGGGTCTTCTTGACATGGCAAATTGAGGCCTCACACTAAGAGATACCCACACGCTATGGGCTTTCAAAGGACCTAGAATTCAGCCACCTCCAGCAACCGAGCTACTTCCTCCTGAGGATGGATGATCAACGCATGCAAGTGAAGTCCTGGCGAGGAGCTTGTTCTGCCTGCATTTTTAGTTTAGCTCGCCAGGCTTTAGCAGTACCTGTGATGACTGAGCCAGCAAAGTACATTCTGGAGTTAAGTGTTTACTGCATGAAGCTTACTTTACCTTGAAGAGGGGACACTGACACTCCCCCTTAGAGTTTGTACAGATTACTGTGGAGGTATTCGGTTTCAGTGCCCTAACCACAAAATATTGGGAAAATATATTGCACTCTAGGGACCCTCAGATGGTTAACTATCAGTCACTCCAGGAAACCTCTAGATACAACTGATGCTACAGTAGGAAATAGTGAAAAGAGAGGAGGAGAAATGTAATGCTTGTTGAGTGTTTGAACTAGGCAAGCTCTTAAACTGGAGTCCAGAGAGCTGGGCTGATTGCCCAGTCTAGAAAGAGAACCAGTGTTTGAACTCAGGCCCACTGTGAAACCTGCCTCCACCCGCAAGCACAGCATAGGGTCCGAAGCCGGGGAGAGTGGTGGGAGATGAAGAAAAGATGACAAGACCAAGATATCTCTTGATAGCTGGGACCAGGTGGAACCATAGGTTGTCGGGAGCTAATGGCTTCCTGGAGCCCAATGCGCTCTATTTATAGTGGAAGAAAAACAGGAAGAGAAGGCGGGGCAGATAGGGCTAGGAGGCCTAGTGGCCTAGGCAGAGGTAGTGTGATTGTTTCGAGATCGGGCTTGTGCAGGAAGGGAACAGGAATGGATACAATGTAACTGTCTCCTGGGGCTGCACCATCCAGGGTCTACACTATGAGTCAAACATCTATGGAGGAGAAAGGGAGTAGGGAAGAGACAAAGGGCCATCTTCAGGCTCAGCCCATGGCAGAAACCCACTACATTTCTACTATTCCATGCTTGATAGAGCCAAGCTTTGGCAAGTTGGTGGGCATAATAGGGGCAGAGTATAAAGGGGCTTCTGACACCTCTTTGGGGATAGCTAGTAAAATCCAGGGTGCACTATTCCAGTGGTGAGCGATCTGGAAAAGGTCTTTCCTTTCCCCCTTTTCCATCGGTGGAAGCAGATCATTTCTGGCTCCAACTCACCCTTTGTCTGACAAAGTACAGCTCTGAGCAGTTCTGACTGTGCTAGATAGGAGCTGGGTTTGCCTTTGTAGCAGAGATCGACCAGGTGGTTACAAATCTGATGCATCTTCCTAGGCACACAGCTGAACTGTGTTTCCTAGACTCCTTGCATCTGTGTGAGGCCATGTGACTAAGTTCTCACCAATGAATTCAAGGACAGATTGATGAGTCATTTTGAAACCAACACAGCTGAGAGCCGTTATCCCTTACCACACTCACTTTGCCCCTTCCACAACTTTGAAAACAGTACTATGTGATGTGGAAAGCATCATTCCCTAGAGAGGCCTGGATTCCTGAGTCAGTGCTGGTGGAGAGCCGCCAAAGGAGCTGTCCAACCAGAACATCTCTACATCTGACTTTGCAAGAGTGAAAAATACAACTTGTCAAGGCATGGATATTTAGGGTTGCTTATTATGGAAACTGATATTAACATCCCTGGCTGATACAGGCATCCAGGGTCCATTCCCCTTTCAGAGGCAAACAGTATCCATCTCAGCCACATGGTTCAGAGATACATAAACAATAAAGTCTGGTCAGTGAGCGCCTCAAACCCTTCTCCCCCAAGCCACAGCAGTTGGCTTAGAAATGGGCATGTGAGCCAAGAAGTGTCTTTGCGGAAGGCTCTTCTCTGCTGGATTTGAAGCTGTGATCAAGAATGAAAGTGCTAGGGCTGGGGATTTAGCTAAGTGGTTTCGCTGCCTGCTGCGCAAGCTCAAGGACCCAAGTTCGATCCCCAGTACCGCCCCCCTAAAAGAATGAAAGTGCTGAGTGTGGCCGTATGAGGAGGTCATGCTTGAGAATGGCCACAGAAGACAGCAGAGCTAAGAGACAGAAAGAATGAGGTCTGCTGGCCCTGTGTGAGTCCACAGACTGTCACACTTGAAGTCTGACTTATCATAGCCTATTCCAGTCACTGGAAATAACAAATTCTCTCCCTTTTGATTAAGTCACTATGGGTCAGGTTTGTCTCTTGTCACCAAAAGAGTATTGACTTATATAAGCAGTAAAGATAAAGGTGGGGGGCAGGATTTAGCTCAGTGGCACTGCACCTGCCTTGCAAGCAGGTTTGAAAAAAAAAAAAACAGAAAAAAAGATAAGGAAGGTTTGAATGAAGACAAAAGAAAGCAGCTGCAGGTTCAATGGCATGCTCAGCATCACAGGTTCTTTCTGCAGGCAGTTTTCTAAGTCATTAATCCTTATCCACCCAATTTCAGAATTGAATGAATGTTCATGGAGGTCAGAATCAAGAGGAGAGTGAGATATGACCTAGCCCAGATCCAAGAGCAGTTGGAAAAAGGTTTGAGGGTTACAGCATTATCCAAACTGGAGCTGCATATTGTTTCCTATGTAACCTTTGAAAGTGGGATGTATATGAACAAATGACTGTAAGAAGGCTGCCTTACATAATGAGCATGAATCACTATACAGGATGGACGAATGACTGCGATGCATGTGAATTATTTGGTGGATTTCTTTGGCGATCAGCTGTGGTCTATCTTGTATTCTTCCCAAACAATGAGGCTCAATTATCATTGCAGGAATGATTGTATCACTACTTAGGCTTAGCGTGGAAGCTTTCAGGAGGAAAGAAGGTCTTCATAAGATGGAAAATGTCATGTATATTTTAGCATTGTGTTTCAGTATTGAGTGTTCCTTGGTCCATACACATTGGTACCTTTCTTTACTTATCCAAATTCAGAATGAATAGATAAATGGCAAAGTTGAATAATTTAGGACTAAAAATTCAAGTTGGTTGGAAAATAAAAGTAATAGCTCCACAACACTGAAAAGTCAAGGCCGTATTGACCCTGTAGTGAGGTGAGGGGCTCTGCAGTGATTTTTCCCAATTGCTCACATTTTCCTCATGGAGTATCATCATTGTCTGTGAGAGTCACATCATTGACAGCAGTAGGATGGCTGAAGAGTTCCAGGCGTTTTCATCATTGTAAGCACTCCATGGACTGAGAGAGGGGGTTCTTGTGCTGGATCTTGCAAAGGAAGAGAACTATTTCCTTTGGCAGAAAGCCCTGTCTCATCTCTGCCTGTGTTGCTGGGCAGTCACTGTAGCAAAAGCATCAGGGGGTGGGTACTGGCTGTTTTAAGCCGTCAAGGTCCACACATTGATTGTGTGGACAATCACCTAAATTGCTAGATATGGAGGAGGGGTGGCTTCTCAAAGGAAATATGAATTGTTTCCAAGAAGGTGAATGAGTGATGGGCAGCAGGTAACAGGTTTCTTCTACAAATGGGAAGAATATTAGTTGTAATGACACAGAATATCATTCTATATCACTTCTTTGAAGAGCCATTTTTGTAACATTGATACATGGAACTGGTCTGTAAGTGTCTTAGTTACTTTTCTTGTTGCTGAGACAAGGTACCTGACACCCAAAGTTAAAGGAGGAAAGGTTTATTTAGCTCACAGTTTGTAGAAGTTTCAGTTCATAGTTGGCTGGTTCCAAGGCAGGCTGGCATTGTAGAGGGGCATCGCAGAGGAGAAACAGTTCATGCCTAGCAGAAGGCAGCAAGTCAGCAAGCTACAAGTGACAATAGCAGCTTCGTTCTGTCCTTTTATGTTCTATCTAGGCTACCAGCCATTAAGGTGGATAACACTCCCACCCAGAACTATGCCAAACCAATCAGTGGACTAATTTAGAAATCACACACCCTCACTCCCAGCATCACACACTCTAGATCCAGCCACCTCTGAAAAAGCCCCACCTATGATCACATGAGGCTTTGGAGAGACATGTAGACACAAGCCATAGCACTAAGGGACATAGAAAACTTACAATAAATATTATTGAAAGAATGAAAGATAAATAAAGAAAGATGATTGGTAAAATTAACACTGGTTCTAATCGTCCCCATATTTCAGAGGCTTAACACAGCAGGGTTTTTTTCGAAATTTTTCTCAATTTTTATTTTTTATCAGTACATGTTTCCAGCACATAATTATTACACTCCTCCTGGAGAGTTGGTACGTGTACATAACACATCTCAGTTTTTAAAAAATTTCTCCCTTCCCTTCACATTCCCTCCCTCTATCTCTTGGTCTCCTTCTTATTTACAAAAGATCTATCTTCTTATTTTCTGTCTTTTATTTTGCTCTTCATTTATATTTTGAGTTTTCTCATATAAGAGAATTCCCATGATATTTAAGTTTGTGTGTCTGATTTATTTCATTTAACACTGTGGTCTCAAGGTGCATCTGTTTTCCTCCAAATGACTCAAGTTTATTTTTCTTTATGGCAGGGTAGTATTCCATTGTGTATAAATGAATACTACATTTTCTTTATCTGTTGATGGATTTATAGGCCACTTCCAAGAACAACAGAAGTTTAGTTTTTGCTCCTCTAATGGTGCTGGCCTATCAGATGATTTCTTACACTCTGATTCAGAGACCCAGGTTTTTTCTGAATTATGCCACAGCTAAAGGCCCTGAAACACTTCACTTCCAGGCATTGATAAGGCAAAAAGTGGAACATATACCGTAGAAGTTTTTTCTGGCCCAGGCCTCAAGTGATACCCATCACTTCTGCTTATCTTCTATTGGTTAGGACTCAGACACCTGGCTACCTCTACCACAGGGAGACTGGGACATGCCATACAGCAGAGTCCAGAAAAGAGGGAAAAATGATAGAAATTCCATATATCTAGTGCATTCGCTGGCAAAGAAAATTTTTGTCTAAATCAAAATGTATGAGGCTGACGATGTAGCTCAGTGGTAGAGTGCTTGCCTAGCAGGCCCTGAGTTTTGGCCCCAAGAGTGCAAGTGAATTAATTAATTAAAATATTTTTAAAAGGTATGACTAAAATGATAAGGGAGAGTAGCAGATTATATTGCACTGTGCTAACTCTAAGACTTTGAAAAGTGATTTATGCAGAACTGACAGGTACAGGTAGCAGTTTCACATAGTTTGACATCATAACAACTTGACACGAGATGTAGCAAACGGAGAAACTGAGAGCACATTGGGAGT
>NW_004624822.1:3120567-3142160 GCF_000247695.1 Heterocephalus glaber | reverse complement strand
TTTTTTTTTTTTTTGGTACCGGGGATCAAACTTGGGTCCTTGTGCTTGCAAGGCAGGCAGTGGAACCACTGAGCTAAATCTCTGGCAATTCTGTTACTTTCAATCTGTAAATCTAGGACATTCTGAGCCCCAGTTTTCCTCTTCTGTAAAATGGGACTGATAATAGCATCTAATACTTGGGGGTTTTATAAAAGTTAAAGGAGATAATGCATGAAAACAACTAATTCCATAACTGGCGCATAGTATGTGCTCAGTATATACATTACCTGTTATTATTGATTATTTATTGCTCATTAGAAAAATATTCTTTGAAAATCTCAGACAGGCCCCTGAAGGAATCATGCCCAACTTCACTTCTACATCATTTTTAAAATTCACTATCTCATTATTTTTATGAGATATTTTGAATTTTTTGTAGAAGCCAAAACCATAGTAACAAGCTTTCAGCTTCATTTTGCTTCTGCAGTGATCATTAATGGAGTTATTGTGTTACTTTTTTTTGGCAAGATGGCCTTAAGCTGTGACTACAAATGCTTTTTCAGAATTCCCTGATTTATTTTTTGTTCAGCTGAGCTCTTGTGTCTTTGTTTTCACATATTTTTGATGAATGGATGATGTTGTCTTTAGATGTTCTCAACCATCCTGGGCATATTAAAATCCACCCAGTAGCTCTCATCAAGTGGAAAACAGGAGGGGAAATCCAAGGAAAAAAGATATTTCAGACTTTGCTTCCTCATGTGTACCTGTTAAGGGACTAGTTTTAGGGAAATCTATAGAGAGCCTCTGATTATAAAGGTTCTTCCTTAAGAGAAAAGGAAAAAAATCACATTTACTTCAAAGAACTCCTGCCTGATTGAATGGAGAAAAAATGACCTCATTGCTTTGATCCTTTCACTGAGAAAAACAACATGAAAAGAAAAGCAAGAACAAGGCTTAAAATCTGGGCTTTGTTGAGAACATCATTAGGAGTATTTATTTGGCTGCAGCAAACACACATTCCAGCTCCAGAGTGTGCAGTAAGGTTCATTCAATGGAAGCTGGTACAAGGCGAAAGCTTCCACTGCTTCCACCTGGAAGGCCAGGCAGTTGCCTCTGGGCCATATTCCTTTCTAAGACAGGGAGCAAAGATGGTAAATTTCAAACCTCCTTGATCCATGGTGAGTTCAGGCTTTAGAACAACACTTGGATTTTTTTTTTTTCTTTTTGAGATTCTGTTGCCCTTGGTAAACACTCTGATTCTTTTTTTCTCCTTGAAGAGAAAAGCTCTTGGAGAAGCTGATGAAAAGGCTTTTTGCACACCAGCTTCTTCAAAACAACATTGTGATGAGTTAAGTGCAAACAAATCAGGATCAGATGAATTAAATTTTTGCCTTTAAATGCAGAGTTGGATGGATTTAAAGTGGAAGGGGAAGGGTTTTGCAAAAATTCTCTTCAAATCAAGAACACTGGGACAGTCAATACATTCCAAGTATGGGCAGAATTACCTTCCTATACTTCTAGGTCTACTTCTCAACTGGTGTACACGGCCTCCTTCACAGATAATCTGTAAAGTTTTTTTTTTGTTTTTTTGTACTGGGGATTGAACTCAGGACCTTGCACTTACCAGGCAGGTGCAGCACACTGAGCTCCATCCCCAGCCCTAATCTGTAATGTTTTGATGAATGCATGAAGATAATTTGCTTTATAATAGGAAATTCCCAACACAGAGACACTGCACAGACAAAATATAAAGCTGAGTAGCTCAGTGACTGTCTACTATGAGAAGATATAATTTAATAGCAAACTGACACCAAAGAAAGACTATGTGATTTGGGGAATGTGTGAGAACTCTGCTTGCTGAGCATATGAAGGAGCAGAGTGAGGGCAGGAGCCAGTCTACACAAACGCATTTCTGTAAACTCCAGAAAGCCTGAAGCCAGGATTTCCTCTAGCACTGGGAGCCCATTCCTCAGCCTGGGGCCAGTGTAGCAGCAAATCTGGCTGTTCCATGCCTAAATGAATGGATGAATGACTCGGTGGCAAAGGGTGACCAAGGGGCTAGACTTTCTGGATGGAATCTACTTTCAAGCCAGGCCAAAAATATCAAAATGAACTTAATGAAAAAAAATCAAAAGACTTAGAACAGTTGTTTTGAGCAGGAGTAATCTCTGTCTTTCCTACCATCTGTTCTTACGATGCGTACAATTTTCTGTTTTGCTTCATTTTCTGACCTGGAAGTTCACTGAGGGCAGAGTGAGTGTCTCACCCATTTTTTCCCTCTCCAGAAGATTTGGTGTGTGATGTGCAACCCTAAATGATTCTGAACCCGTGAGAAAATCCAGACCGTCATCATGTTTTCCACCTTCATTGTCTTTATCCATCATCGCCCTTGCTACCACCTTCCTCACTTTTATCATCAACATCATCTTCTTTTTCTTCTCTTTCATTGTTTCATTTTCCACAAGGACAGTGCAGTGCTCATGTCTAAGGACTTTCCCAGGCACGATCCTCCAGTAGATGTGTGCTCGAGATCTCCGTCTGACCAAGTTAAGATTCACAGTGGTATCTGCATCACCCCTTTTTGCTTCAGCACCTGCCACTGCTTCCTTGGGCACACTTTTCGGTATGGATGGCTCTTGCTGCCATGAAGAAACAAGTAGTTATTATAGTAAAAGAGAAATTAGTCACATCACTTTGCAAAATGATCAATAATTCAAACAATAGAAAAAGGAACTGAAAACAAGGCTACATTGCTTTTATTTATTTTTTATTTTTTTTCATACCTTATTTGCAGCATTTTTATTTCTTTTTTCTTTTTCAGATTTATATATTAATTGGTACATTTTAGGTATACAATTCGTTTACATTTATCACTGGGTGCTTGTACCTGAACATGATGCATCTTGGTTCTTATTTTTTCCCCATTCCCTGTGCGCCCTTCACCCCCTCCACCCTTCCCTATTTACATAGACTTTGTTTCCTTTCTTTTTCCTTTCTCATCATTTTTCCTTTCCCTTCTTCCCTTTCCCCTTCTACATTGCTTTTAATAATGTGTAATACCCACCTTTGACCTTCTGTCAGCAAATGTTTTCAGTACAGAACGTTCCAACTCTTCGATATTGCCCCAGTCTCTTATTTCTCTTCACAAAGTAGTGAAGAATTGTGCGTAAGAAGATGATGAAGGCAGCTTCCCCTCCCAAGCTGGCAATGCAAGGAAAATACCGTTTGCTCCAACAGGTCTTGTCTTCCAAAAGACCCGCAAATGCTTTCTTTCATCACTGCAGATTCTATTTTGCTTTTCGGGCCATCCTGTCTCCTTTCTCCCTCTGGCTTCCTTTCCCAGAAGCGTGAAGTGAAGGTTCCTGGGGTCAGAGACAGCTCTTTCATTTTCAGATAACTCCTTTGAATATACCTTGGGTGAATAAGTTCATAAAACTCAACCTCTTTCCTATGTAAAGAGATAGAACTATCTTGAGCCTGGTCTAAAAATGAAAAATGTTTGGGGCTATTGAAGGAAATGTGATCTTAGAACTGAATCTTTACCACCACCAAACTGTGGGTGTTTAGTATCTGTATTATAATATTACTTAAAAGTAGGTCCCCGAAAAATGGATATAAACTTCTCATGTTCTTATAAAACAAAAATCTAATGTACCAGTTAAATTAAAACCAAAAAATGAAACCAATAAAATTCAAATGAATAATGATATGGTTTTTCTGGAACTAAATTACTGCTCAAAACAAGGTGGTAAGGGGCCAGGGATTTAGCTCAGTGATGCTATGCCTGCCTTTCAAGTGCAAGGTCCTGGGTTCGATCCCCAGTACCAGAAAAAAAAAAATAATAATGTTATGTACTGCAAATATGTACTAATAAAAAATTTTTAAAAGCTGTCTTGGCTTTTTGTGAGTACCCTTGGCCCAAATGCAATACATTATTTAGTATTATATCCAATTTGGTTCTTTTTTTCATTAGCCTTTGTCAGAGTAGCACCATTTGTTGCTCATACAGATGTGAACACAAATGCAAACTCAGGCTTTGGCATTATCTTGGGTAAGTTGGCCATCCAGGTAATAACAGAATGTACTTTTATTTGTATTTAAAAAATCAATATGAAAACCCAAAATTAAAAAAAATCTCTCCCTAGAGCTCACATGTACCCATTAATTTAAGTAACATAGTAAATATGGATTTAGAGTTAAACCATTGAACTCAAACTGTTAATGAAAAGATGTAACACAGAGACTTTTGTACATTTTTAGGATATTTTTGAACTAAGGAATATATTGAGCGAACTTATAGCTTACCAAGTAGAAAACAAGTGTTTCAACAGAAGCTGTGATAGTTAACCGTTGTGTCAGTGTGAGTAAGAAACACCCAACTATGCATAGTTCTGGGTGTGGCTGAATAGGCTCACAGAAAATGGAAGGCTCACCCTTGATGTAAGTGGCACCAACCAATAGACAGCCTGAATGTAATAAAAAAGAAAGAAGAAGGAAGGCTCACTTTTATTTCTTCAGAGGAGCTCTAGTCTTCACCTTGGACATTGGTCAGTGCAGACCCTTTGGTTTCCTGACAGATGTGCACGGGACTCTACAGTGAGCTCCAGGCCTTTGACTTTTGCCTGGATCCTTCAGTTCTCCAGTGCACAGACGGCCTGGCCTTCTGCACTCTTCTACACCTGACTCTGCAGGCGGCCACTGTAAGCCTACCTTGTAAATTCATATATGTATGTGTGTGTGTGATATATCTTATATTCCATACATATCTTAAATCTGTTTCTGTAGTGAGCACTAATACAGGAGCATAAATGGACTTTGAAGAAATTCAAGGTTTTCTCTCCTTTTAGTTTTCTTCCATACAATCAGCATAAGTTTGGTTATGCTGCAGTAACAAATAATCCCCAAATCACACTGGTTTAACCTAACAAAAGTTCATTTCTCCAGTGATGGACAAGGAGGTTCTCTGCTCCCTGTGGGCATCTAAGGACTCAGGCTGAGGAAGGCTTGGCCTTGACATATGCTTCTGTCATCTGACTTACTGGGAAGAATATGTGATGACTCATGCCTTGGCTTCCTAAACTTCAACAGTTTATACACAAATTGGTAGCCACCAACAGTTATATGGCCAACCTAACTTCAGAGGAGATGGGAAGTACAGTTCTACATAGTGCTTACAGGGAGAAGAACCAGAATGCTCTGAGTTCTTTCCTTGATGATGGCTCATTCATTACAAAGGCAGGCCTGACAGGGGAAGACACTGCCTCTCAGATCTCTGTGAGGATGCCTACCTGTGTTACCTCTGTGAAAATGCCTCCGGCACCTTAAAGGGCAAGTAGATAACACAAAATAAGAAGGTCAATCTACTACTTTTGGGGGGCAAAAGAATCCACAGTTGAGCAAAGATTGAATTCAAATGCAAGTTTTATCTTTAAAGGTAATTAATAAAATTGATACCATCTTTCTTCCTTGACTAAAGCTTATCTACAGTGGCTGTGATAATAGAAAGGTTAACTTTGGAATTGGAATCCTGTGATCAATATTAGCTAGCAAACAGCTCCCAAATCTTTTAGGGGTGCATGAACAATTTAAGGGTACTTGATAGTGATTATATTTTTGGTGGCCGTAGTTACTAAAGGGAAAACTCCATGAGTATCTTTGTATTTTCACTTTTTTATTTTTACGTGGCAATGGGATCAAGCATAATTATGCATGTAGTTTGTATTTAAATAAGGCATGTGAGTGGGAATATCACTTAATTTGCCTCTTAGAAATCAGCTCTCAATTGCAATGTTGAAATGTGCCATTAAAATACCTCATGCTATGATAATTAAATATTATGTTTTCCAAAGATGCTAAATGATATCTCCTGAGGGTTTCAAAATTTGCAAATGCCTCTGTTTTATATAATGGAACTTTAAAATGAGCAAGAGTAACTATTTTATAAATTGAGGATTTAAAATACAAATTGGACAAACTTATGCTCTCAAGATATTTTATTTTATTATATAACCAATGATAAATTCTTAACTGTCTGGATACAGTACATGAAGCATGGAAACATTTTTCTTTTGCCAATAGACTGTGTTTGATATGCTACGTTTTAGTTTTATTTTGGCCATTATGTTTTTAAAAAGTAAACGTGACTTCTTTTGTGATAGGTAGTACAAATTTAGATAAAAACAGCTCTTGCTTTGATGTCTAATTATAGAACAAAGGCATATGTACTAGGAAAATCGGGAAGTAGTGAAGAACATAAAGAACCAAACCAAAACAAGCAGAATTTTAAAAATTTTCCCAGATTCCATAGCATTGTTCTGTTTGAAAGGAAGATAACAATTCTTACCCACAAAGATGTATCCAGTGGACTGCTTTTGGAAGCAAGTACTAGAAAACCTGATTCAAACTGGCTTGATCAACAAAGAAATTTAGTATCCCACATTATGAGATGTCCAGAACTAATTCAGGCTTAGGGTTGCTTGATCTAGTGGCACAAAAATGTTTTCAAAGACCAAGGTTCTTCCCATTTCCCTTCTTTACCATCTACTCAATTGGCTCAGTCCCATGGCTGGCAGCAACAACTAGGTCAATGCAGTTCCTTACATGTGACCAGAGGGAGACAAACCTCTCCCTCATGTAGAATGAAAGTTCTGCCATCATTTGGGATTCAGTTGGTTACATTCTCACCTGGCCACCATTGGCAGTTGTCTCGTGAGTGTGGAAACCCGCGATCTGGAAGGATTGACTTTCATCTATTGAAATCCATCCCTGTGGTGTCACTTCTCCTGCACGCCATATCTGTATAAGGGAGGGTTAATACCGTATCCAGTGTCACCGTGTACCATGGTGTCTCTCTCTCCCCCTGCCACCCTCTCTCTCCCTTCCTCCTTGTGTGTGTATTACTGGGGATTGAACCCACTGGGCTACATCCCTATCCCTTTGCATTTTATTTTGAGACAGGGTCTTGCAAGTTGTCCAGGCTGGCCTTGAACTTGTGATCCTCCTGTCTCAGCAGCCTCTGGAGTAGGTAGGATTATCAGCATGCACCTCCATGCCTATCCCCTCCTTCTTTCTTGATTCCAGGTTTTACAGGTCATACTCTAAACCTCAGGGCCTTTGTCCATGCTGTTTCCTCTTCCTGGGATGTTCTTGTCTCCTCTTTTCTCTTTTCTTAGTTAACTTCTACTCATCAAATGTTAGTTCAGCTTCTAGCTCCAGCTCAGCTAGAGAAGAGCTGTCCATTGACCTCTAAGAAGGTAAGTCCCTTATTCCTCTCCTTTCAAGCACTTGTTAGTGTTCAGTCTTTTAATAAAAGTGTCTTTAACGATAGTGTCTTTCTTGACTTGTGTTTCTTTTTTCCCCCATAAACTCTAGCTTCCTTTAGGACAGAGATTATCTCTCCATTTTATTTCCTGGGCCTAACATAGTGCCTGAAATATATAAGATGCTTAATAACTAATTTCCAAATTTAAAAAATGAATGATGACGCTAACTTTAAACAGAATTTGGTTGTTAATATATACAGATGAAATTTAATGTTGAAATTCTATAGTAAGAATTTATTCCTGTGTATTTCAAATATTATTCTATAGAGGACTAGAATTGTATTTACTGTTGATTTCACCAGGAGAGGTGCTCAGAGTGTGGCCACCGAGGCAGGAGGGGATTTGTCCATTGTTAGTTTGTGTACTGTGTGGTTAAAGGATACTTTGCATGCTATTGCAGCAGGTCTCATGAGATTGTTTATGGGGACAAAAGGTAGCCAGGTACCCCCTTTCCTTTTCTTGTTTTGTCACCTGTTGAAGGTAAATCTCCTTTTTTTCTACAAGAAAAAAGATAACTGTGGATGCAGATTATGATATGAAATGAAAATGTAGTCACAGTGTGGAGTTTCTCATGGGTAATGTTTTCCTGTTTCACTTAATGAAAAACTATAGATGTCCTGCTAGGAAATTCAAGTTTATACATCTTAAGCCTTCAATATATTGAAGATTTATTGAAGAGTATTATTTATTATTAAGAAAATTGAGGGCCAAGGATTTAGCTCAGTGGTGCCACCACCTGCCTCGCAAGCCCATGGTCTCAAGTTTGATCCCCAGTACCAAAAAAAAAGAAAAGAAAATTGTGTATTAAAAATGCTAATAACTCCCTAGACTTCCTAGAATAGATACCAACCTTCTATCATTAAAAATATTAACCCAAATGGTCATGGGATGGTGATAGAAGAAATTTACTTTGTATAGAAAAGCCATCGATTCATATTTGCCTATATCCTTAACCCTAGTGATATAGAGAACACTTTTTCTTTATATGATATTAATGTATCCCTAGTATCTCATTGCCTGGGCATATCATATCTAAACTGAAATTGTTAGTATATGTTATTTTTCCCCCAAATCTTGCTATTATGAGTAATACTCATATGACCATCTCACACAGATCTGAGCATAAATCCACATTCTAGGTTATGTCCTCCAGATTCCCAGAAATAGAATTACTGGGGTCTCTGTTCCTCAGATCCAGCTTCCAAAGCTTCCTGTGGATTCAATATTCTAAATGTATGTGGGCTGACGGCAGGTCTGAAATTGGAGAAGTGGAGGCAGGGAAGATGAGGCGTCCAGCTGAGGTGCAGCGCTGATTGGCCGGCAGTGCTAAAGAAGGGGCGCTCTGCAGAGAGGCCTGGGATGGCTCATGGAGACCTGCCCCATGTGGCCATCAGAGAGACCCCAGTGCATGAGCACCCCAAAGGGAACCCGGGGGAGTCCATGTCAGCTGCTCCCCCTTCAGTACTGGACATGGAATGTGATCAATCAACAAGCCACAAGGGAGGAAGTATAAATAAAACATGTATCTTGCAAAGAGGGTAAGCTGCAATTTGCCAAGTGCACTGTAATTGTTTCTGGTTAATTATCTCAGTGGTGAGCTGGGAGTGCCGAAGGTACACATTTACATTCACACTGTGAATAAAAATAATGCTCCTCCTTAGATGATCCTACTTTTGTTGTTGAGACATGGACACTGCATATCCAGTTCCCTTGGAATGTAAGAGATGAATAACAAATTTAGACAGTTCCACTTTCTGGATTGTCAGTTTTTATAGCCACTATAATTGCTTATAATAATTATAGTAATATAATTATTAATAATAACTTCTAGCAATGACAATGGCATTGGATAGAGTCGTTGGGCTAAGCATTTCTCATTAGCTCTCTGGATGTTCACAGCAATCCTAAGAGGGAGCATTATTTTCCTCATTTTCAGATTTGGCAACTGAAGCTTATAGAGATTAAATGACTCGCTCAAGGTCACATAACTGACATTGAATCCCAGTTGTTTTTCTGAGACCCAGAGACTTTCCCTTAACTACTGTAGCAGATACACGGCATCCTTCCACTAGTCTCCTGGGACCCCTTTTACCACTCAGTGCATCCCAGCTGCTTAGAGGTGTTGCTGCTAACTCACACCCGGAAGCTTTTTGGAGCATTGTCCTTCAAAGACTAGAGCCACTTTACCTACAGATACCCAAGAGTGACCCTAGAGCCCTGCCCTGCAGCAGTGTCTGTACAACCTTGGGTTAGTCCCTTACATCACTGGGCCTCCTGTCCCTCCTCTGAAAGATGAGATGATGGGTGACCCTTGGAGCCTAGAAGTCATGAAGTTTCTACTTCTTAAAATCCACTTATTTGTAGATAGTTTTATGGGTGTCTCCGAAAAGAGGGACTTTTGCTTGGTGTTGGCCCTTGGAAGGAAGAGTCCCAGAGCTTGGGAATTTATGGTCTCCCACTCTATCTCTACCACAGAGTGTTCCTGACCAGACTGGAGTCTGCTAAGGGTTTCAGTGTGTAATCTGACATGTTCAATTTAAACAGAAACATCTTTAGGAGCAAAATGTCAACAAGGTCGGCATCCTCCAGTGGGGAGAAGTTCCTGTTGGGATGGGGGTAGGGTCAGGTATTCCATGTCCAGAAGAAGGGCCAGGTGAGCCAGGTGAATGGATTTATTAAGACAGAGGTCACAGGTGGCTTCACCAAGACTGGGGTGATGCAATTCATTCTGACTGGAGTGAGTTAGAGAATAATAGGAGGAGAGGGAAGTGGAAATAGTTCAGATAAATAAAAGGAGGAGGCAGGTGATCCACATAACGGCCCAGCTTAACAAGGTCCATGCATTAGGTGTGTGGAAGGCAGGGTCCTGTCCTCCCAAACAGTCATAAGCGGAGAGAGATAAAAGGAGAGGACTGAGGTGTTTTGAATGAGAAGGAGAACTTCTGGAAACGGTCTCAAGAGTTGGGAAACAAATTCACTGGGGAAATTTCTTGGCAGTGTTAAAACAGTTTCATAGAGTTAGAGTATAGGTCCTCAAGGATGATCGAAAGAATAGAGACATAGGGTATTCAAGAACAAGGTGCTTGCATCTCTAATTAAGCGTCTAATGACAGAGAGAGAGAGAGAGAGGGCAGCATGCCTCACAGGGGCTGAGGTGTTTGAGAGAGAAGGGAGAAGTGGTCTGGGTGTGGCAGGAGGAGCCCAGAGGATTCCCACCCCACCTTTGGACAGAAACCAGCTCCACCTGAGAGATCCCCAGAAATGCCATCTTGGGGCTCCCAGACCTCAGGGCAGGCACTGCTCTTATGGACAGGCTGCACAGCCACCAGGAAAAGCAGTTTTAAAAATCTGTTACAGCAAAGACACTTTTCCACGAATGCCTCTCAAAATGCTCCCTCTTGCTCCTGGCACACTCACCCCATCGTTCTGTCACTTTCTGAAGCCGTCCTGGAAGTCCTCTTTCATAAATGTCTTTACTGCACTGTCATGGCTGCCTCAATGTCCTAAACTGATTAAAAACATTAACCTTTCATGGTCATTTTGACTGGGGAAGAGCTAGAAGTTGCACAGCACCAGATCCAGTGAGTAGGGTAGATGAAGACATGTTTGTACCAAGCCTGCCCTTTTGTTGGATGGCACTTGGCAGTAATGTTGTTGTGGTTTTTTTAACATGCTTCATAAAGACACTCCCAAATGAGGACTTTTAGAACTGCTTCAGAAAGTAGCAAAAATGATGGGTTAAGTGTGTTTGAAGCAAGAAAGAGTATTTAAAGGGGATTAGTGACAACATCTCTCTTATTGTACCACTTTTTAAAAAAACGTAAACACTCACTAAGTATTTTGATCACCTTTGTACAAGGAGCCACAGCAAGCCTTGCTGAAGCTGCCTTATCGGGCTGTCCTGGAAAGGGAAGATCAGGGCTCAGAAGCGTTCTGCCGGGTCTTCTGTATTGCAGTGGCTGGCAGGGGAAGATGGGATTTCCCAGACTCCCCTGCTGCTGAGCTCCATCTCCAGCCAAACACCTGCTCAGATATAGGTAGGACTTGGGAGATGGATGAGGTGAAGCCATGTTTCCATGATCCTGGGGACAATGACAGCCACAGAGCTGTGCATGGGCAGCAGGCTGAGCACGGGCTCTGTGTATCCTGGGAGGCAGTGCATCCACAGGACGTCCACTGTGGAGCTGCGATTGTAGCAGGCAGTGAGT
This sequence comes from Heterocephalus glaber, assembly GCF_000247695.1. Next base: position 3,130,651 of record NW_004624822.1, on the reverse strand, counting down.
CTGTACAGTTGGAAGCAGTCCCGGAGGCCACCAGACTCTGAGCGCCCCCTGTCCACAGTGACTCCCTGATCATGGCAGTGGTTGCGTGGGTATGGATCCAATAATTGTAACAGGCCTTTCGAGATGCCTGTTATAGGCATCACAGGCTGCACTTCCTTCTCATTGAAAAAGTGTCTTTTGCTTGGTCCAAATCGACCATTCTGGGAAACTTAAGCTAGAGTTGCTTTCTCCAAGTGTCTAATGATTCTGTAAGCAATCTCCTACCCTGAAATAAACCTCCTCTGCTTAAACTTGGTGGAGTATATCCTGTACTCTATAACTGAACTGAGATGGGTCTAGGTTAGAGAGCAGAGCCAGAGATATCCTGTGGACATAAGGCAGTGCCCTAGACACATGGCCCTGGCTTGCTAGGGATAAGAACAGACCAAGAGCAGCTCATCTTAAGTTCCTGCCGTGTGTCAGGCATTGTCTTCAGGCCTGCATGCCCTGCAAAGCAGCCACAATTGTCCTCTTTGTGTAGAGGGGGAAATGACAATGCAGAGAAGCCATTTCTCTTTTCAGGTCAAGGTCTCACAGCTGGGAAGCAGCAGAGCTGGGTTTTGAACCAGGTCTGTCACAAGGCAGGTACAGCATCCTGCCTTGCTAGACAGGGAATGCTCTATCAAGGACACAAGGGTCTGAAAAGGTTCCTAAGTACAGAAAATGGTCTCTGTGCTAAGAAATATCTCTGGGGGTGTTTTTCTCTCCCAAAAACTTCAGTAAAACTGGGGTGACTTTATTGTCTAAAAGATATGCTTGTGTTATGAGCATCATCCCAAATCACAAAGATTCCTAAACGGTAAGGATTTGAAGCAGAGATGAGAAGGTCTGTTGGAATCCTGAGCTCCCAGTGATAGGCATGAAAAGAGAGGGTCATTTCAGCACAAGAAATGAGGGCCTGGGAGCTGCATCAAAGGTGCGGAGCTTGGGCATCCGGAGGGGAGATGCGATGGCTGCTCAGGTCAGGGTTTAAGTCCAAGGCAGAGAGAGAACAAAGGAATCATGGGGCCAGCAAAGAAATGAGAGGTGGAAGAGCAGAGGGGCCTTGTTCCTGGGAAGAAGGGCTGTGCAGAGGGAGAGTGTGTGGAGGACCAGGCCCTCTCAGCACCTCCTGGGGCCTAGGGGAGAGAAGAAGGTGGCTCAGGAGAGCAAAGCACCGTGGACCAAGGACCAAGGCCCTCAAGATGTGGCTGAGCTGTAATCTGCTACTCTCAGCTTCTTTTTGTCAGGTAAAAAGGGGACCCTGAGCCAACTGGGTTGGTGTGACATCCTTTTGCTAGCTAGCTATCCCCAGGTCTGACTGCTTTGGCCTAATCCTAATACAGACCCCCACCCCATTTCCTCGAAGGTGGCCCTTGCATGTTGCCAGGTCTGGCTTTTCAGCTTCATTGGTTACTAATAACACAGAGGCTTGAACCAAGGATAGAATGGGCTGGACCGGCCATGCACCCTCAGGAGCATCATCCAGCTACTCTGATCTACAGTTTTCTCATTACTAAAATGAGAATGATGATATAGCTTAAATGAGATAACGCACAAGAAAGGCCCAGGAATGGCCTCGGTGCACAAAAATTCTCAATAAATATTATTGAGAATTATTACCCTTATTACCCTTATTTACCACCTCATCCTCTCTCTTTATTCTCTTAGCTAGAAAAATAGAAAAGAACTTGGATTCCTACTTGGCTCTACCAGTTACTTGCTGTGTGATTTGGGAAAGTCCCTAGAGCTCTCTGGGCCTCAGTTTTCTCATCTCTATAATGGTTACACAAATGAAAAAGTTGAAATGAACCAGGTCTCTCTCCGTAAGAGATTGTGTAATCTATGTTCCTGGAAGATCACAGATAACCACCTCCTCCCTTTGCACAGGTGGAAGCAGTCTTTGGGTTGGGCTTTGTGCAGATCCAGTTCAGTTCTGCAAGTCATTCACCGAGGGCCTCTTTGTGTCAGGCATAGGGTCTGAGGTGGAGGATGGGCATGAGTGGGAGATGCAAGCCAAGCTCCTCCCTTTGAGATATGCTATCTAGTGGAAAAATAGGAAGAAATAAAAAGCTGATTACAAGCCACCATGATGCTCACCGTACAGGTGGAGGAGACACAAGATGGGTGGAGTCTGTGTGCAGAAGACAGGCTGATGCTCTTGCTGCAGGGTGGGAGAAGGATCCACAGAGAAACTGAGGAGAGGACCTCCCATGTTGGTAGAGGAAAGATGTAGAATGTGGAGAAGCACACAGCAAAGAAATCCTGCAGTGGTGCATGCATGTTCTTCCTGTCTCATGTATGGTATGTGCGTGTTTCCAAAACCAAGATCATGGTGTGCATGCAACACTGACACCTGCTTTTAATTTTAGCACAATGCCCTGAAAGTCAATGAGAGTTTGTTGGGAGAGAGGCAGGGAAGAGAGAAGGAAGAAGGGAGATTCCTGGCAGCAAGGACAGCAGGGAAGTCCTTGGAGGATGGTGCATGTCGTTCCCCCACACAGCAGAGTAGAGGCTATCAAAGCATTTCCTTCTACGTGCCTGACCCTCAGGGCATAGTGAATCCAGCAGCAAGCAGCACTCTATTGCCTCAGTGAGAAAGAACTCAGTTCTGAAACCAAATAAGGCAGAATCTTTCAGGTGGGCTCATAGCTCCTCCCACAAGAGAAGAGATGAAGGAGGCTCTGTGAATCTCCCCGGGCTGCCATGACTGGATGTTTTCTGAGGAAAGGGGTCCCGAGAGGCTCTCTGGGCTGCAGGTGATGTGTGTCCTTGGGGACCCACCTGCAATTCCAGGTGAGACCTGGTAGATGGTCATGGGAGAAAGACCTGAGCAGTGGGCATCCCGAGGCACCCGGCCCCAAGGAAGGTAGGCCGGCCTTGGCGGCCTTGGAGGTCTCTGGCAGGGATGCTGCACAAGGCTAGATGTTCCGAGCGGGCTGTATGGGCTGGGTGGTCTCCACACGTGTGGAGCCTGGCTGTCTCCATCTTCTACCAGGCACATCCTTCCACCGAACCTCATCACCCGGATCATCCATGTCCGACTCTTCCTTGAAATTGGAATGACTCAAATCCAATTTTCTTTTCTGACAGTTAGTGATGTGCCGGACTGGCTCGTGCTAACTTGCTGACTTATGTTGTGGGAATCCTATGAGGAAGCTATTAAGCACAGCCATTACCAAACATTAAACTATGTATACGCTTAAAATTACATAAATTATGTTAAAAAGAGATGACACAAGTGCTCAGAACTCATCTCCTCTTAATTATTTTATATGCTTTATTTCTGTCAGCATTGCTAAGATTTACATCCATCTTTTCTACATGTGTTGGTGGGCTCTGGCAATCTTCAATTCCGCCTTCAGTGACTTCATGTTGGTCATCTGAAATCAGGTGGGGGCAGAGGGAATGTTTATTCCTCAGAAATCAGCAAATGTAACAGATCAAGGCTTTTTTTCCCTGAGAGCTTGTTGTTACCCAGTTTATCAGCATGTTATTGCCTGCAGGCACCAGCAAACTGCTTTGCCAGAGACCAGTACGCCATGCTGGATTCCACCAGCAAATCAGCCCTGCTACGGTCGGAGGCTGTTCTGTATTTGTCACTCATATATTAATATAATTTCCTCACAGCAAGATTTCTAAGATTTCTAAGATTTTCAAGATTCCTAAGCCCATGATTGCAGAAGCAGACACTCCTGTTTACCACTCACAGGCCTGTTACCTTTTCTGCATTCCTGTTTGATTCTTTCTTCCTGAGATCAAGGTATCACTACATTGCCCAGGCTACCCTCAAACTCCTGGACTCAAGCAGTGCTCTTGCCTCAGCCTCTTGAGTGTCTGGGATTACTTACAGGTGCCAGCTTGTTCTGTTTGTATTTGATTCTTCATGATTCCATTAGTATGGAGCGGCCAGGATACCCCTTCTCCCTCCTGTCTGTCCTCACTAGCCTGAGGCACAGTCTAGGGCAGCTGAGAAGCCTTCAGTGCTGGGCCTCTTGCTGCTAAGTGCAGGTGGCATGTGGACTAAACTGAGCTTCATGGGAAAACAGTGCTACACTTCTTCTCACCCCTAACGACAGCACTGAGGCCCCTCCTCTGCTCGGCCAACTGTGAGCCCAGGCATGCCAGGCGTTCACCTGCTGGCTCCTTCTCCCAGAGGCACAGGACGGAGTTATACATGGCGCCGTGGAGAATATTAACTGACTCATTCCAATCTCCCACATCTACAACCTGTGCTGCCGCTGGGATGGGTAGAGATAGAAAAGTACTGGACAGCCTTCAAATATGACCCCAGTTATCACCGCAGACCATTACCTTCCCCTTGAGCAATGAACAGGGAAGCCTCAGGGTGCTGTCCAGTCTCCCTGAGCTGGCTCAGCTGGCCTGGGCTGAGGAACTGTGTAGACGTGGCCAGGAGTAAAGAGCTGGGAAAGGCAGGAGAATCACAGGAGAATCTTCTGGTGCGGTAGGAAGCGATTTGCTTTTATTTCTGAAGTAAACCCACAGAAGCCAAGTGCCCTTGAGGCTCTGCTTTTGCAAGTAGCAGCTGCGGCAGGAAAGTTCTGGCTCATGTGGAGGAGCTCCGGTGTGCAGACGAGCTCCAGCCTTTGGAGGCTGAAGTTGGGGCTGCCGTCCTGGCTCTGCCCTTATCACCTAACCCTGCCTCAATTTCATCCTCTTACAGGGGATAGAAATAGCCACGCTCATCACATGGGGTCACTTTGAGAATAAATGTAGAATGCCAAAAGCTTAGCACCTCTGCAGGCACCCAGTAAATATTGGGGACATCTCTCTCTAAACTCTTTCATACTGCTTGAAAATTTTCGATTATGCGTTATATCACCCATTCTTAAGGTAAAAACCCCAAAACCAGTGCTACACAGAGTTGTAACGGATTGGGGAAAGGATGAGAAAGGTCAACCCTCCCTGCTGTTTAAGCACCACACCCTTCTCTGTAAAGTAACAGCGGCACTGATATCTTGGGGTGTTAGTGAAGGCAAGGGCTCAGCCCAGTGCCTGCCGTGAGGTCTTTGCTCTGCCAGGGTGTCTGCCCCTCATTAGTGTGAGCTCGGCCATGAGACTCTGCACAAAGCCTGCTGTTCTAGCCTCAGGGCTGCCCTCCTGGTCTCTAAGAAGGGAGGCTGGTCCTCAGCTGGGGCCCTCAGCGACTGATCCATAGGAACCTCCAGGCTGAGTCAGAGCCCCTCGGCAGGACAACCACAGCCCAGCCTGTAGTGTTAGCGGAAAATTATCAGCAGGCAGGTGCCCGAGTTGCTGCTGCCCTCTCCTGTCTTTGGTTTCCAAGAGGGCAAAGGGGGCTGGGGATTTAGCTCAGTGGTTTCACCGCCTGCTGCGCAAGCACAAGGACCCGAGTTTGATCCCCGGAACCAAAAAAAAAACAAGAGGGCAAAGGGCGCTCTGGGCACTTTTTGGTGTGGCCAGCACGAGAGGTCTGGCAGGCAGAGTCTGAAGGTGTGGGTCAAATGTAAGAGTGCAGGCTTGGACAGTGAGAAGGCTTTCCGTGGCCAGGTAGAGCAAGCCCCCCTCAACCTGCCTGAGGCCTACAATGGGCTTGATTGCCTGAGATAGCGGAAAGCCATAGGCATCCTGATTTCGGGTTCAGTGGGACCCAGGGACCCAAACAATGGGAGTGTTTTTCAGTCCTGTTCTCTGTGTAAGGAGGACATTCTTCTCTCTCAGAAGTCCCACCCAGGTCCCACGCCCATTCCTGAGCCTATTCCCCTCCCAGGGGAATTTGATGTCAGGCTTGCCTGATCAGAGGTTGATTGGACTACACCTAAAACACATAGGTTACAGGGAAGAGATGAAAGTTCCCAGAGGGAAACTGAGGCACTGCTAGTAGGAGAAGGATAAAGAGGTGGGAACACAGCAGCATCTACTACAGAGGCCAGCTCCAAGAGTCAAGAGTTGGTAGGAGATTGTCTCCTCTCAAGTCCTGGAATCTCCTGGGCTTTCCGTCTGTGGATTCTCTGATCCAGAGGTTTGGTCTGGCTTCCACCTTTCAGATTGGCCATAGACATAAGCACCAGCCCTGCCCTGAGGCTTGTGCCTATTTCCTCGAGGACATAGGGGAGAGGACAGAGCTGAGAGGGTGGCTGCACACAGGTCTTGGAAGGCTTCTGCCATGTTGACCTCTGTAAACTCACGAGCCCTGCACCCAGATTCCTGGCTGCAGACTCTGGTGCCACCACATAGTGCTGGGCAGTTACTTGCTCTGTCATTGTATCCCCCTCATTAGCATGAGCTCACAGCCTGCTGACACCATGCACCTGGCATGGCTGGCACACAGAAAGCTGTCCTCCACTGTGGTTTCTTCTCCAGTTTCTCTACTGGGTGTCTGATTGTGGGGCCAGGGCTTGTCCAGGTTCTCCAGGAAACAGATGCCAAGATGGGATCAAAGTGCACGGAATAGAGGAAATGCTGGAGGGAGAAAATGGGCAGGGAATTGTGGGCAGCAGGGAGAGGAGAGGTGTCAGGTCACAGCGCCAGTCTGACCCCATGTGAAGGGGAGGGAAGGAAGGATGTGTGGGAGCTTTCTAGGACTCTGCACTATAGGAGAGTCCTCAAGCTCAAGCCAGCCCTCAGGAATCCCAGCATTCCAGGGTATCTTAGGAAGGTAGTTCCCAGCTGCACTGTCATTGGCTAGGAGAATACGAGCCAGGATGGACTTTCTCCATCCTTTGCACCTTGTATGTGAGGGTCTAGGGGCCCTCAACTCTGTGGCCAGCCCCTGCTGTAGCTCCTGGCCCAACACAAGCCTGGTCCACAGGGCGTCAATCGCAGAGGCCATGCTGGTTGCTTGTGTATTCTCCTCTGTCTCCTTTCCTCCCAGAAATTAACCAAAGGAGGAGGCATGAGCTCAGCTGGCTGGTCTGCACTTCCTCTTTGAGGCTAGATTCCTTTGATGTGTAAACTGCCATGAATGCCTTGTCCCCATTCACCATCTGAGCAATGTTCCCAAAATTGCTCCCTTGCCAATAATGTTGCCAAAGCTACAACTGAAAATCAAAGAACATTTTTGATGAAAAAAGCCCTTTATATCCCCTTTCTCTGCAAATCCACTGCGATAATTTGGAGACTGTTAGTGACATTAAAACTCTCCTAGATATTCCTATGCTAGAGGAAGGCTGTTCTCGCAACAGTTTCCAGCAATAAAATCTCTTTACATTTCACCTGTGACCTTTTCTTTAATATAATGTCAGCAGCAGAGAAAACAAATGTTTGAAGTTTCTGAAACAGGTTTTGGTGCATGGGTAACCAACACTCTTGGCATTCTTCACAGTCATTATTCAGGAAGTGTCTTTAGAATACCTTTTTCATAAGGTTGATTTGCATATGCATGTCTCTTTTGTACTTCATGCTCTTTAAGCATGGCGCACACTAACTTAAAAAAATCCTTTCACATTATGGTGCTAGTAAGAGGAATTTCTTTATTTAGGCATCCAGGCTTACTGCTCTCTCTTGACAGAACATGGTACGAATGGCTGGCATTTGAAAAAATAAGTTAGTGGGAAACAAAGCAAGGTTTGCTTCTTGAAGGGATTAGTGATAGACGCTCCTTGGCAATCTTTGGAACCTGCATCTTAGGATTCTTAGCCACCTGCTAGTACCAGGACTCTGCCTGCTTTATCACGTTTATCCCTCACAGCACCCTGCAGACCAGAGGTTCTCGCTCCCATTTTACACATGAGGAAGGCAAGCCTTGGAGGGACAGTTAGCTTGCCCACTGGGAACTAACAGGACAAGATTCCTGCTCTCAGCACTTTCTCCATGCAAACCCAGGCTGCTTTCCCTTTGCTGCTCTGTAATTCACAGCTGAGGTGAGTGGGTGACATAGGGAGACCTGCCTGATCCCAACAGGGGTGGCACTCCCTGGGATCTGCTTGTGAAATACCCTTTCCACCCAGATGACCCCATGTGTAGCTAGGGTTGCTGGGGAATGACAGCCCAGGGAGATGCAAACACAAATCCACAGGCTGCACTTGGCCAAAGCAAGCAGGTTTTATTTGAGACAGCCCCATGTTGACTTAGGCATAGTTTTGCAGTTCAGATAGGAGAAAACAAAGATTTTTATGGTAAAGAGAATGGATTGAGTTTTAGCCCAAGACATTTGAGCAAGCCAGCTTTTCAGTTCTATCCCCTGAATCTACGCTCTCTTCTAGCAAAAGCACGCTGATTGTGTTTGTGGAAGCCAGTCTCTCCTCACTGCTTGGAGTGTATGGAGGCATATGAGCAGCCCTGGGCTGTCAGGATATATATTCCCCAACTCAGTGATTGGGTCAGGATGGGCACATGACTCCGGCCAGGCAGGCACGACCCATCAGTCATCCTGGAGGTTCTTGCTTGGGATTTAAAATAGTTATAGGTCCTCTTCTTTTTCTTCTTCCTCTCCCTCCTTTTCTTTTCTCCCTTTCTCCTTCCTCTCCTCCTCCTACTTCCTCCTTCCTCCAGATCTCTCTTCCTTTCCCTCGCCCTCTCCCTCTTTCCTCTTCTGTCCCCCCCTTTCTCTCTCCTTCACCTTTCCCTTCTTCTCCCTCCTTCTCCCTCCTTCCTTCTCCTTTTTGTGTTAGATCTGAATCCCTGACAGCCTACCGCTGTTGGGAGCTATCTTGGTCTCGTGAAGGAAGAATCAGAGAACAAGGCCAACATGGGTAAGTCGAAGTCAAGAGAGAGGCCAGGTTCTTCATTGTTTGAGCACCCAGATCCAACCAAAGCCTGTAAACTTCATAGTTATGCAAGATCATACATTCTCCTTTGCTGATGGTGGTTTGGGTTGTATTTTCTGCCATTTACCCCTGAGAAAGTTCTAACTGACATCAGATACCAGATATTGCACTCAGAAATCTAAATAAAGGAAATATGCTTTTCTGGTAGTAATTATATGTGGTCAGTCATTCCACACATATTTATTGAGTTTCTGCTGTGTTCCATCCCCTCTGACACAAGCTGTGGGAGATTCAGAGCAGCCCTCCAGGGACAGATGACCCGATGGGAAGAGCCTTTGAAGCAGAAGACGAGGGTAAGACAATATGGAAAAGGAAGGTGGCCCTATGGACGCAGATGGAATGTAAAAGGGATCCCAGGGAACGCTTACTCCCAGGGAGGAATGGAGAACACTTCTTTTCTGATCACAAGACTACTGCTTTTCCTCAGAGCCTCAGAGGCTCAGCTCAGCCCCTGGTACAGGACAAGTGCTCTGCAATTCTTCAAAGAATGACTTCGTGGAGGTATGACATGAGGATTGGGAGAGCTGAACCCCTGAGGTGGAGCTGCAGGGAGAGAGAGGAAGATGCAGGCCCCAGCCCCAAATCCAGGCAGGTTGCACAGCCTGGTGGAAGTAGAAAGACTTTCACTCTTTAAGAGCCCAGGGGCAAACTGATTTCTATCCATGTGATTTTATGGGACCCTCTTAGGATCTGTCTCGTCCTGGAGTTTCTTGAGCAAAAGTACCTCTTGAAGGAATAGACATATCATTATTGACTCTTTTCCTGCATATATATATATATATATATATATATATATATTGGTACCAGGGATCGAACTCGGGTCCTTGCGCTTGTGCAGCAGATGGCAAAACCACTGAGCTAAATCCCTGGCCCCCGATTATAATTTTTCTAGGTTTACTAAATTTTCATGAAATGCATCCAAGTATGAAGAAACACTCATAATCTTACCACCAAGAAATAACAATTTCTTAAACACACACACACAACCAAATTGACCTAATCCACTTTAACATTATGTCATGTCTTTCTGTGTCAAGAAAGAGAATCATACATTATTGTTTTAATGGCTACTAAATATGTCACTGCAGGAATGAACTGCAATTAATGGAACCAACGTTGTATTGTTGAGCACATAAATTGGTTCCAATCTTATGCTGTTATAGAACCACTACTATGAATGAACATCCTTACAGCTACAATCACACATATTAAAAATGATTTTCTTAAAGGAAAGAAAAGGCCCAAATCCATGCAATTAGGAATGAAAAGGGTGAAATTACAACAGACCCAGCAGAAATCCAGAGGATCATCAATACCTA
>NW_004624822.1:3104200-3117747 GCF_000247695.1 Heterocephalus glaber | reverse complement strand
TTGTAAACAGGGAAGGGTGGAGGGGGTGAAGGGAGGGCTAGGAATGGGGAAAAAATAAGAACCAAGATGCATCATGTAAAGGTACAATTCCCAATGAGAAATGTAATTGTGTTGTATACCTACAATGCACCAATAAAAGAATTTAATTAAAAAAATGATTTTCTTCAGATAAATTCCTGGATACAGAATGCTAAGTCAAATGAAAGGCATGTTTTTAACGCTCTGTGGTCTGAACTGCCAGTCTGACTTCTGGCTCTTAGTCTCCCCAGTACTAGGTGTCACAATGATGTTTCTTGTTTGACTTAGGAGAGAAATGGAGCTCCCCGGTTTTTGGATGACAGGATAGTCATTTCATCATGCCACAGTCCAACACACTTTACCACGATCCAAGGAAATCAGGGATGATACTGGCAGTTTTGTTTAAAAAAAAATCTAGTTTATTCTTGCACAATTATTATTTCCCCCCTCTGTCTTCCCATTAAAATTGAAGGCTGCACTCTCAGCCAGGATGCTTTACTTCAATTGATGGGCACTCCCTCAACTGAAGCCCCTTGGGGGACACAGAATGATAATCAAGAAAAGACCCAGTGTAAGGAATAAACCCCTTAACCAAGAGCATTCTGCCCAGGAGTCTCTGCAGCAGAAGCCAGAGCCAGCGGCCTGATTCATTTGACAATTCATTACTTAAGGTCTTCCTGAGACACACCCTGGAAGAGTTCAGAGCTAATTCACAAAGACTGTTGTTCATGGCATTTCAAGAATTTTCCCTGAAATTCCCGGAGTTGGGATCATACTGAAGCTCTACAGTAAAGTGAAAAATCACAGTCTTGGAGTCTTGGGAACCTGGGCTCCTTTTTTGTTTACAGCCTGCTAACCTGATCTGTCATTTCTCCTTCTGAGCCTCAGTTTCCTCATCTGTCAAATGGTAATGGTAATGGTCCCACCTTCGTAGACCTGTAGGAATTCAGCAAGCTGATCCATGCAGAATGCTTGGCATAGAGGTTGATGTGTAGTAGGTGTTCGACAAACCTTAGTTCTGTGTGAATATTATCTGTGAAACGGAGAGAATAATGCTAATCACATACAGCTATGATAAAGATTAGATGAAATAAGGCACATTAAGTACCTGGTACCTAGACGGACGGTCCCGTAAAACGGTAGTTTTAGGGTCACTTTTCATACATTAGAAATATCTTTTTCAAGGAATAAGAAGGGAAAGGAAGAAAGATTCTGAGATCTGAGAAACAGATGTTGCAGCCTTTTACGTTTCCAAGCAGCCTTCTCTTCCTGAAGGATAGTCTCCAGTTATGCATGCAACGGGGAAGAAAACACTGTGATTTGAGAACATGAAATATCTGTAGTTGTTTGTGACCTATGGGGAAATAGCAAACTTCATCTTGAGACTAAGAGAGAGGGAGAAAATTCCTCAGGAGTTGAGAGAAATGGGGCTAGTGACCCACGGACCCATGGAAGCTATAACAGTCATTGACATGCTACAGAAAGGCTTCAGTTTGAAACTTTCCCCCAGCCCTGTGTTGGAAGTGCTCTCTATTTGCTCCAGATTTTGCAAAGGACCATGTATACACAGAGATATGGCTCGGTGGCATCTGGGAAATGAAAGGGGAGCAGCTTCACTCAGTTTAGGAGGAGCAGGGGATAAACTCTGAGCAGGAGCTCGGGGAGAAGAGAGGAGCTCGTATCTGACCACCTGGGGAAGATTTCGGGTTGTGGGATGATGAGTATTAGAGCGAAAGTTGGGTATTAAAACCAAGGGCAACTGCCCCAGAAGGCGGAGAAGTTCAAATAAACAAATTCAAATAAACCTTGAGGACAAGTTGCTTGTTAAGTAGGCCTCCAGGAAGGTCTCCCAGAACTCAAACCACATCAAAACAAAACAAAACAAAACAAAACGCCCAGGCTATGCGTCTGAGTGTCTGGAGAGGTACGGCGCCACTTTTCTGTGTGCAAAGCCAAGCTTGTTGAGGATTTCTGCCTTAGTAGAGAGGTGAGCTCTGATGACTCAAAACCGTCTGTACATCAGCCTTGAAAATGGTTTCTAAAATGCATTTCTAGCTCCAGAGGGAGCAATTTGGCACACACCATTTTCTGTGTGACCCCTCGAGTTTGGCATCATAATCCATGGAGAAGAGCTTACTAATGAATTGTAACACTTTCTTTGAGTATAAATTACCTGTCGCTTAAGCACAGACTAGAAAGTTCTCCTTATTTTGCCAGTTGAGTATGTAAATACCAGTAGCCCTGTCTAGATTTGAGCCACACTAGTTTGAATGGACTTAAGATTTAAGAAGCAAGAGTCTCCGGAGTTGATTTTCCCCCTTTAATGATCTGGCCGGATGATATCTCCTCTTTGTTACTAACTGCAAGGAATTAAAAAATATATTATAAGCAAAATGGGAAGGAAACAGGGAAGAATATGAAAGGTAGAGAGAATCAAATCAGAAAGAGGAAAATGAGGGAAACAGGAGCAACATTTAGTGATGGGGAAGAAAATGGAGATTTGTGAAATGCATGAAGACGTGTGATGATAATGTAGATACAGCCTCTGTTAATGAGAATGGACTACGCGATAGTGCCAGGTCTGGCACATGCAGCCAGGCTTGGAGCTTACCCTCTGTGGTCCACACACTGGGCACGTTCTGGTGCCAAAGTCATGGCCACGATCAGCCGGCACCTCTGCAACCTCACCCCGCAAAGCTTTTCCCCCTTCTCACCCTTCAGTCATTCTGGATTCTGCTCAGGTGCCCCACATATGCCTCTTCATTGCCTGGGTGCTCTTGTTCCTTCCATTCGAGATTTTCTCTTCCTTGGGGAAACTGAGTTAGCCCTGCCTGACGTATACTCCTGTAGTTTCCTGTACAGCTTAATTAATAGTTTGCATCTATAGCTTCAGACCTATGTTCCCCACTAGTCTGTGTGTGAAGGCAGGGACAGGGTCTGCTTTGCTCATGAGTGCCTAAGACTCAGCCTGGCACATGATAGATGCTCATTAAATACCAGGGAGCCAAAAGCTTTGTTCTTTATGGTTTAGAAGTTATGGGTCTTATTTTAATCTAAGTTTTTTTTTGTATTAAATTCTTTTATTGGTACATTGTAGGTATACAACACAATTACATTTCTCATTGGGAATTGTACCTTTACATAATGCATCTTGGTTCTTATTTTTTCCCCATTCCTAGCCCTCCCTTCACGCCCTCCACCCTTCCCTATTTACAAAGACTTTATTTCCATTTTTTCCATTTCTCATCATATTAATCTAAGTTTTAACCTGAGATTGTCAGTCTTTTTTTTTGCTGGTATGACACCTTGGCTCTCTTCATTAGTACATTTAGTTTTTACACACATCGTCAAGGCCAAACAAAGGAGAAATGGGGCTAAATAAACAGGCGAAATTTTTCCTGACATAACAAGTAAGTCTGGGGAGAATAGAAAATTTTCTCCAAGGGGAAGATCAGAGAATCGGTAACAACGCTATTGTAAATCTCAGACACGGGCAGATGCTCCATTTAAAACACTGTAGTATTAATCTATGATTACGGTCTTTCTCATTTCTCACATTTGGAAAGCAAATGCATAGTGTTGCTGTGACTTTAGATTACAATGCTCTATGGAGGCTTTGAACCAAGGTCACTCAAAAGGAGAAAAGCTGCACTAGAAAGTGTAGGCAAGGAAACAGGCTCGCAGGAGGCTAAACTTTCTGTTCTCTGACGTCAGTTGGGTATGTCTGTTTCCACGTAAAGCTGCCGAGCCCTATTTCCACAGAGTTCCCCGATTCACTAGTCCTCAGGAAAACTTCTCAGCATCTAAGCCTCTACCCGGAGAGGCAGCTAAATGAATAGGGTCTTCTTCAGTGCAGCCAGTGAAGGGTGGGTGATGAACACATCCATTGCTGAAAATGCTAGTCGGTTTGTAGCTCTTTTCTCCCAATGGAGTTGAGACTAAAATTGCTGTCACCCAGTGAGTGTTGTGGGGCTTGGGAGGAGATATAAGACCATTTGAGACCCACAGACTAAGATTCTGGACCTAACTGTCCATATGGCTCACAAAGGAGCTCTACATATAGCTCCCTGGAATGGGGAACACTGGTCCAAAGCTACCAGTTACAGATTATTAATTAAGCCACACAGAAAACTCTGGGAGTATGTAACAGGCAGCTCTAACTAGTGCAGAAGCAGCTTGCCTCAGGAATAGCAAGTCACTCATCCGAGGAGCCTCATTTTCCTCTCTGTGAAATGGGTTTAATCGTGGTCTATGGGAAGAGGATTGCTTTGCAGAACAACTGGCCCAGTTCCTGTGAGGTTGGTGTCAGCTGAACTCCCCCTTCTTCCTTGGGCTATGGGTTGTGGAAGGCACAAAGCCGAGGGCTGGGAGGCACAGTTGTGAGCCAGACGGTACAATCAGGGCCCTGTAGCTGAGTCCTAATTTTAAAGAGGGTTGGCACGGTGGGAAAACTGTTTCCTTCCACTTTGGAGGCTTGGTTTGTTAGAAGCAGGGCCTAGAGGGAATCTCTAGGCCCATTAGGAAATTCAAATACTGTCTTGGGTACAATGCAGACTTCAGCAGGTCTGTTTTTCCTCCAACTAAAGGCACTTGAGAGCACTGGGAGCAGAGGTAGAGATTCCTACGAGAAAGACATTGAAAAGGCAAAGGAGAAAAGCAGAGCTCGAGGCTGCCTAGCTCCAGATTGCTGAGGTCTTTAAGAAAAAAAAAGAAAGCCAGATCATAGGCTTTGCTTGTGACTGTGGATGGCTGGCAGCTCGGAGGGCAGGCACATCTCTGCAGCCCCAAATCTGGGCATCTATGAGCAGCACCTAGTCCACCAGGGGCCAAGCCGCCCCAGGATTTTGGGTGGGCCTTGCTTAGTAGGTGGCATGATGAGGAGTGGCCCTACACAGCCCCAAGGAGTCTCAGCGGCCCCTTTGCAACATAGGCCTGTCACTAATCCACCTGCTGTTTTCTTCATTTGCTGCTTAATGGCTTTTCTTCCTGTGCCATCTGGGACTCTGACAGGAGCGAGCCACCCCTCCCCCGAGGGCATTGCCCGACTCTGCACCACTTGTGCATTTGGTCCCCAGATTTTGCGTCACAAAACCCCAGATTGCGGCACAACCGAACCTCAAGCCTTTAAGCTGTGGGGAAGTGGTCATGGCCAATGCCACTGCGTTCCAGAGCTTAGTAATTTTATTCAAAGCTACCCGGTTAGATGGAAATTGAAAATAAACCCATTCACTAAATTCTAAATTGACCCTTTGGGGCCGGGGATTTAGCTCAGTGGTTCTGCCCCCTGCCTCACAAGCGCAAGGTCCTGAGTTCAAGCCTTGACACCAAAAATAAATAAATTAATTAATTAATTAATTGACCCTGTGGCTGGCTATAGTTGTTGAGCTTCAGTCTTGTCCTTTTTCTTAAAACCAGATTGTAGTAAGGTACTAGGTGTCAATGATTATATTAAGGATTAAAAAAGAAGCAATTTACTAACATGTCTACCTTCCCCTAGAATGATTTCACAGACACCTTGGTATGTGTCTCACTTGTGAGGCAATAGTATCTGCTAGAGGTGGAGGAGACATTAACCATGGAGGTCCTAAAAAGATTAGGCTAAGAAGGATCTATTGGAGGTAAGACCTTTTCTGCCTCTGGTCATTGTGGAGTAGCTACAGCCAGGCCAAAACAGCTAGTGGGGTTAGATGTGCATCTTCCTGTCATTGTCCCTGATGTCCATTCAGTTCATTCAGCTGCCTTTGAGGTGCCCAAATATCTATGTGCTTGGGATTCTTCAGGCAACAATACACAAAGAAAGTCTCTGAGCTCATGAGACCTATGTTCTAGTGGGGACACGGAAAGTAAATCATTCACATCATAAAGAGAAAATAATAGAGTTTATACCACTTTTGTCCTCATGGCACCTTTATGAAATAGGCAGGGCAGTGTTCTTAAATGATGTTAATGATGAGAAAACTAAGGCTCAGATCGGTTAGTGACTTCCCCAAGGCCACAGTGCTGGCAGAAGCAGGGTGAATGTCTGATCTCCAACACTTAGCCCAGGGCCCTTTCTATGAAACTTCCCCTGGGGGGACTTGGGGACTGATTAGAAGAACAAGACTTGAGTACAGGGCACTGTGCCTGACATTTAGGGGTACCCAATAAATATCTGAGTACGCATTTATTGAAACTTTGTGTGCCTGGCACTGTTCTACATCCTGGTGCAAAAAATAGACACAATCCCTGATGGAACTTAGAATTTAGTGGGGAGGAGATTGTTATTCATAAGACACTATATAAATATTGTCACTTTTTTTTTTTTTTTTTTTTGGTACCAGGGATCAAACTTGGGACCTTGCGCTTGCAAGGCAGGCGCCGTAGCCACTGAGCTAAATCCCCGGCCCCGACACTATATAAATATTAACATCAGTAAAAATTTACACATTTGTCCACATCGTAATCTAGTCAGATAGCCCTGCATATACAATCTAAGCTTTAGCATTTTTTTCATTCATTAAGTGTATATTGAGTGCCAGAACTATATACATAGAGGCAAAACTATAGTTCCATTTTTAATTTTTTCTAGGAACGTAGTGTAGTCCTCTTGTCATGGATTGGTTTTCTGTATATTATAAATAATAAATTAAACATTGGGATTTATACAAAAACTTTGCGTGAAATTGCAACTTGCATAAGATTTCTATATTTTTGGTGCTCAAATGTAAAGTGAGTAATTCTGTAAATGGTGAGTGTACATTTGCAGTAAGACCGATTAAGCTTGTGTTTCAGATGAATGAATTCACAATCCCACCAAGCCCAGCTGATGAATATAGAAAGCGAGACGAGAGGGGATAAACAGCCTTCCAGGGTAGGTGGAAGGAAGAGAGAATGGCAGGTAGGCAGATGTGTGGCTAGGACAAGCCACCTCTTCTGTAGAGTTTAGGTTACTTCATTTGAGGAAAAGAACTTGTAAGACAGTTCATTCCGCCAAGAGGATCTACGCGTCCATCACACACAGCCTTGGGTGATGCTAACCTCCCTGCCCTGCAACCCCTGGGGACCCCTGCTTCCTCCTCCTGCAGTGCTTGTCCCCGCTGGACAGATTTGTCCCCAAGACTTAGCAAGGTCATTTAGGAACCGGACAGCATGATGTCTGGCACATGGTAAGTGTTTGCTGAACATTAGCTATTATTATTATTGTGATTTTTTAAATTTCATTTTTCTTTTGAATAAAAATAGTCTGTATTGGAAACTGCTTTTGAGGTTCAAAGCATGGGTTCTTCAGAATATCTGCCTGATAGAGGCAAAAGACACAGTCAGCTATAAACCACTGTATTGTACTCTGCAAAATCAAGTAACTAGTTGGTGCTTAGTAAAACTCTCCTTAGGGCCTTCCTTTGAGTTTTGCCTTCTAGCTGTGGGTGATAACCCATTTTACTCTAGCTAAGAACTGCTGGGAGTTTTGCATAATTCTCTCCAGGAGCTGACAGGTGAGACAGCCCACCTGTCCTTGGTCTTATGCTTGGTCTTCCAGCATAAGAGTTATAGCCGGCTGCCCCAGCAGACCTGGCTCCCTGGGATGCTTGACTAGGTTCATTCTTCATCATCCTTCCTTGGGCCAGTCTGGGCCCAGCTCAGGAGTCCAGCCTGGCTTCCACCTGCCCTACCCAGCACTCCTGTGCTTCTACTCAGGCTCACAGTATCAAGGACTGGCCCTGGAGCCCACAGCAGGCTCCTTTGGCTTCCTGGGAAGAGGGTGGAGTGGGTGGGGAGTGAGGAACATGTTCTCCTATGTTCAATAAGAACATACACCTTCTTGTAGGTTAGCTTGGTTATAACTTTTAAATACACAGTATATGGGCTTCCATTTGTTCTCTTGGACTCAACTTATAGGTTTAGGGGCAGGCTTGCTTACTACCATCCCTTTATTCTCCTCTGTCCAATATAATCTCATAGGTCTGTTGGATGATTGATGGGTTACAATCTTAAGGTATAAGAGACTATTGTGATCAACACAATGGCCCCCTTTCCCACCAGCTTCAGGACTCATCATCATGTCACCTGATTTCCTAGACAGTTGGCTGGATTAGTATATATTTTTATCATGGGGACCATATCATCAAAAATAATTCTGAGATACGTGCTGGATAGAGCCTGGGAATTTCAATGTGAAATATTATATTCAGTGTGACTATATCCATAGAGGGATGATCAGTCATGTTTGAATTTATTCATTAGCATATTACTTATTGCTGTGTTATGAATAATCCACACCCACACAAATTAAGAAAGCAATATTTAGCATCTCACAGTTTCTATAGGTTAGGAATTCAGATGGGTCCTCTGCTGTAGAGGGTCCCAAATTGCCAAGGCTGCTTCTCAAGGATAGACACTTCCCAAACTCATTCATGAGGTGGCTGGGAGGAGTAAATTCTTAAGGGAAGCTGGGCTGAGTCTCAGTTTCTTGCTCTCTATTGGATGGAAGACACCTCCAATTCTCGCCCATGTGGATGTCTTCATAGGGCGGCTCAAAACGTGGCAGTTTGCCTTATCGGAACAAGAAGACACGACAGGGAATATAAGTAAGATGGAAGTTGTGGCCTTTTTGACATGCTCAGAGCTGTCACTTCCCTTTTGCCGTGTTAAGTGCCTTAGGACACGTTACCATGTCCAGGTTGCATCCAAGGGGAGAGCATTAGACAAGAGCAAGAACACCAAGAGCTAGGACCACTGGAATCAATGTAAGAAGGCTGCTACCAGAGTTGGTTTGTTTGTCCATTCAGCCGCTCTGGAGCTTTTTCGGCACTGGGCTAGGCACGGCCTTTTTCAACTCCAGCACTGCTTTATCTCAGTTATTCAGAACAAAATTTCACACTACTTGGCGAACTATTGATTAGAAATTCAGATTAGCATCATGACTGCTTTTGTAACTTATACATTCCCACTCTCTTTGAGAGAACACATATTAATTATTTTTCATTCTCATGTCTATAGAAAATCCTCTTCTTGATTTAAAACAAAATGTTTCAATCATTGAATCACTGAGGCACTGAAGGAATAAATAATGCAACTATATACCCAAAACAGAATAGATAGGGAAAGAAATCTGTTTAGATAAATATGTCAACGTAGGTGAATTCACCTAACCAAATTATGGTTATTTCATTAACTGTCCAATCGAAATTCCTAATCCTCGTTTTATTTGCTGAGTTAAATTTGTTTAACATGAAGCCCTGACATCTTCTAAAATAATTATGCTTCTAAATGAAAGTTTAATTTTTAATCATTTGCTTTGCTAACACAGAAACAAATGAGAGGATAATATGACAATTTAAAGGATTTGCAATGGATCCCCCAGAGCAGGAGAGGCATGCATTTTTCCCAGGTGCTGCTGACTAATGGAGGAATTTAAAATACAGTAATAGAACTGCTTCCTCCTAATATTTGCTTCTTTGATGAAAATGAAGCCGGAGGGAATTAGAAGCCAATAGAGGCACAGCAAGTCAATGCTACCTAATCAATCATGGGCCTTGAGGGTGACTACTGTCTTCTTCCATGGTGCAGTTCTCTGGTGGATTTCTGGACTCTACATTCAGGACACTGCAGTGCAAGTCTCATTATGAAAAGAAGCCAATTCCCGGTGAAACAGAATGAAACAGTTTTCACCTGAGAGCAGAAGAGGTAGATGCTTTTGTATATTTGCCAGTAATGAAATCTATACACCAGGCGGGACTGGTTAGTTCCTTTCAGCTCTTGGCTAAGTGCTGTGATTTTTAGTTTGTTTGCTTTTCAAAGCACTTTGAGCAGTTGAATGTAGTATCTTTCCAGTCCAGGTTAAGCACATGCATTTGTTTAAGAGATATTTTAAATCAGAATTACCAAACGAGGAGCAGAGAACAGTCACTTTTCATTAACAATTCTCTCATCTAAATAATGGGTCTGACGAAGGAGCTCTCTTCACTGCAACACACGCTTGCAAGTCATGCAGCTTTCTCCTTGCAGGACTGCTGAATTGTACTGACTCCTTACCTCCTTACATTCTTCATTGCTTCACACACCAGAGGACACAATTTTCAATCCTACATGCACTTATTCCTCAAAATAAAACGAAAAAGGCATAGAAGGAAATACACTGGTGATTCCCTTTTGTCAGGCTGCTTCACGCATTAGGCTCAGAGATGAGAGCTCATTTCACCCTGGCCCCGACTTGCAATCTATATTTTGTTTGATTAAGTGCCCCTGGTCCTTTTAAAATCAGTGAGAGTGCAGTGACATTCACAGTGGTCAGAGCCTTCAGGAGTTCATACCTGACTTTTTTACAGCTTACGCTCATTATTATTTATAACAAAACTAACCTATAGTAGTACTAATATAAATCAAAGTGAAAGAAAAAGTTCATCCACACTCTTAATCGCCTTGGTTTCATTTTTCAAATTCCTTCCCAAGTCTCTATTTACAGTTGTATCTTTACACAGTAGTAATATTATGTTAGTCAAAATTTCATGTATTACTTTATTGATTGAGGGAATGATGAATCAATTGATTATAGTACTGGGAATTGAACTCATGGTCTTCACACTGAGGTACAACCCCAGCTATTTCTAACCTTTAATTTTCTTATTTTGAGACAGGGTCTTGCTAAGCTGGGCAGGCTGGGCTCAAACATGTGGTCCTCTTGCTGCAATCTCCCAGAGTGCTGGGACTGTAGGTATGTGCCACATGTTCAGCTACACTGTATTTTGCTTTTCAATGTAAGCTGTCATATCCATTTTTCAGTATTTCACTGTATTCTTCACAGTTAAAAATGTTAATATCAGAATAATATTCCACGGAATGGTTCAAAGAGGTATGTCACCGGGGCCCCCCTTTTGGGGGGATATTTTCCTCCCCAGATCCTCCCTTCTTGCTCTACTTCTTGGCTGCCATGAGGTAAGCAGTTTTCTTCCACCTGGCCCTTCCGTCATGTTACTTCTGCCTTGGAGCTGGCTGACCATGGACTAACCCTCTTAAAATCATGGACCAAATTGAACCTCTGCTTCATTAAGCTGTGGGTGTCAGGTATTTTATCTCAGCAACAGGAAAGTTGACTGATATAGACTGTACACAGGGAATCTCATGGGGATTTCTGCTCTTCAGGACCATGAAATTAATGTGAGTGTTGTTTTAAGCTGCTAAGCTTGTGATAATTTGTTACAGAAGAAAGTAAACTAATACAAGGATGTAGAAAGAAATTTGTTATATATAGCAGAAATTATTTTTCACCACCTTGCTGGGCTTCCGAGATTTCATGTGTAACAATTGCCAATTGAAGTCCACGGAGTCTGAATGTTTTGGCTGCTGGTGCCTTGTACTCTGCTTTAACTGGTTGAGTCATATGCTCCCAGTTATGCAGATAGTTCATTGTGTTGGTTAACGTAATTATATGCTTATATGTCTCTGAGTACTATGTCAACAGAGGACATAGGAGAGTGAACATGAAGAGAGCTGGTCTTTCTATAAAGACGGCATTGAACACTCAAAAGACTAGATAAATAAATGGCTATCACAGAAAAATGCTATGGAATTAGATGGATGAGGAAATTAAAGGGCCAGAAAAGAACTGCACATGTGTAGAAGACTTTCAGATTCAGATGACTCTGTGAGCATCTCTAAATTCTTCCTCCATGTTAAAGAATTTGAGACTAGTACTTGTACGCAATGCATTAGGAGGACAGCTTCTATAAGAATGCTCCCCTGAACAGTGCTGGGCCACAGGTAAAGCTTCAGAAGTGGTAGGCAAAGACACATGGCCTTAAGTTAAAATAAGATTTTTCATGCATTGGTTTTATCATATTTGATGATTCCTCATGTTACCTGACTTTTTTGAACTGACAAACTATGTAGTAAGTCACTGGGGAGAGTTATATTAAGTATGTGCATGCACACATATACAATTCACAGAAGGTGTATTAAGCAAGTTATAATAAAATCATGAGGTAAGAATTTTGCTTTTTGCAAAAAAAAATCATGTTCTTTAAAAAATGGGAAAACTGATGATAGTTATATTTGAGTGGTGGGATTTTGTTATTTTCTACAGCACAAATGTATTACTTGTGAAATTAGGTAACAAAAGAAAGTAATAATAATAATAAAAATAAAAATAATAGAATACCTTCCAGCCGTCCCTTCAAGGACAAGGTCCAGTGTTTTTTTCCTGATGTTTTTCTCCATTCCATAAACTTTCATAAACCACTTGTGTGTTTATCATCCCATAGCGCCTTCTTATTATTTCTAGTTTTGCACGAACTAGTTCTGATATGTAGCATGGCCAAATGGGTCTTTCCCTCTGATCTGAGAGGAGGGAGCATGACTTGTAAATATCCGTATTCCATAACACCAGGCAAAGTTCCTGCCATCTAAAAGGTACTCATCAAAGGAGTGAATGAATGAATTGTGTTCTGGTGTAGTCACCAATAACTCAGAGACTTAAAGAATGATTTTGAGAAAGGTCTCTTGGCATCCTTTGGTAGACAGTTTTAAATTCATACTCTGGTCTACGTGATCCCGATCATGTGTTTTAGCATCTTTTAAAATCTGAAAGCAAAGGCCATATGTCCAGTCCTCGAGCAAAGGCTTTCTGGAAAAAGGAGAACAGCTTTCAGAAAAATAAAGGGAAACTGGGCACTGAGCATGCAGGCACCATCCAGACGGGAGCCAGGTTCTGAAAGAATTCTCAAATTCTCCCTTTGTTCTGCATCTAGTATACCTGTGAGCAAGCTCCTCACTTGTGAAGGGAGCACTTGAGAAGAATTTGCCAGCTTGCATCTTTTGCAAGCAGACTAGGCCATCCTGATTTTGCTGTGTGATTGCTGGAAACGGAGTGGTCTATTAAACAGTAATGGTCACTGCCTGACGGATTTGCTTCTTGCAACATTAGTGTCATGGTGATGGATTAGCATTATCTCCAAAGTGGAAAGGCATGTTTCCTCTAATGTTTTGTATAAAGATGATTTCTTTAACAAACATTGCTCATTTTACTATCCTTTAACATTTTTTTTTGCCAGTTTGCCTGGGTTGTACATCTTCTAGTACACATATGGCCCTCGCCAGAAAGCTCTAAGTGATTCTGGGAGGGCCAGAGGAACCTTGGTGTTGTCTTATATTCATGTTTACAGTTTCCTTTCTGTTTCTGAGCTGCCTGCTAAAGGGGGAGGGAAGGCAAGAACCACAAGGCAGGGCCAAGCAACCTCATTGTTTTAGAGAAGCCCAGGAAGGGATATCTTTTTTACTTCTAGTAAGTCTATTTGGTGATTTGAAGACTCCTTGCTCCCGTCTCATCTTTCACTGAAAAACTAAATAATTGCTTCTTATGTTGCTGCCTGACATCCGAAAGAACCAAATCAAGAAATGCGCCCGGCTACCATTCCACCGCTCCTAGGGCAGAGGAGGTGAGTAACACGGGCGCCAACAGCAGCCCCCCCCCTTCCGAAATGAGAAGACAGGTAAACAAGCCTCAAAAACAGACTTCCAGATCACCTACAGCAACCCCAAAGGGAAATGAGATGGAA
>NW_004624822.1:3052513-3101640 GCF_000247695.1 Heterocephalus glaber | reverse complement strand
TCCAGAGTCAGTTTCATTAATTTGTCTTCCAAGGTACTTCTTAGAAGTTGTCAAATTTATTTCAAAAAAGGTTTTTGTAATATGCTTTCTATATGTTTTTAATTTCTGTAAAATCTGTGGTAATGTCTCCTAGATCTTGATATTGTAATTTAAAAAATGTATAATTGATATTGTGAAATAGGAAGAAAAGATCTATAGGAGCAGTGGAAGTGGGAGGGGAAGGGGAAAGGAAAGAAGGGAAAAGAAAAAAATATGAGAAAAGGAAAAAATGGAAACAAAGTCTTTGCAAATAGGGAAGGGTGGAGGGGGTGAAGGGAGGGCAGGGAATGGGGAAAAAAATAAGAACCAAGATACTCATGTATGATACAAGATTCCAGTTATGAATGTAACTGTATTTTATACCAAAAATGTACCAATGAACTTAATGGGAAAAAAAAAAAGAAATGCATGCTTTCTTCCCCTGAAGCTGTACACACAGCCTGAATAGCAGAATAAGGATGTGTTTCCAGGGATAAGAACCCAAAACAACTCTTCCATTAAAGTCATTCCATTTCGGACTTTAGAAGAATGCATTTAGTTGGAGATGGGGATTTTCCTGCGTGGGAGAAGAGATGCAGTAACAAGCTTGCCTAGTGGACTGAGTCCTGAGAGATTGGGAAGCCATTGGAAGAAGGGTGAAAAGTGGCTGGTTAAAAGGTGTTAGAGACTTAAGCATTGACCAGAAAGAAGGGACACCCGTGCACGTGAGTGTCCTCTCTATGATGTGGAACACTGATTTCACTTAGCCCTGGTTCTGTGGATGCTCATCTGTTAATTTTTCTGTATTCTCCCTCTTGCTCTCTGATTTTCCTCGGGGAATATTCCATCCACCACTCTTAGATTTAGGTTTGGATAAAGTAGAATTGACTTCTCACCTCATTATTTCCAGACCTCAGTGACCAGTGTAGCAAACCATCAGCAACTGACCAGGTCAGCAGATGTTCAATGCCACATTTCACGATTTAAGAATTCTTCCTTCTCTACATGGGAGACATTCTTGGTTGTATCTTAAAAATCTCCTTAGTAATCTCCCTTCCGTTATGCTTAATATTTGTCTCTTTTTGCTGTTGTTCAACATTAAAGAGTATGGAATGTACAACATTGTAACAGCCTAGGGAGTTAAAGATAATCAGTTGGGAGAAAATTCATTGCCTACTTAATCCTCAGAGAAATGTAAAGACAAGACACTTTTGGTGGTTGAGCATTCTAACATAAATGAATCTTTAAGAAAGGAGACTCACCAACTGGAAGCCAATGGGTTGCTTCAACCAGATTTGCCTAGCTGTAAAGATCATTAGCTTAAAATACTTCCAGTTAACTCTGTTGTCTGTGATCAGATGAGCCTCTTGAAAAGAGAAGAGCCATTCTTTCACATTTTAACTCCTTTTGAAGATGTTAAAGCTAGCAGAAGTCATGCTTTCTGCCAGCTACATTAAGCTTGGGTTTCTCCAGACCAGAGGGGAAACTATGATGTTTCTTCTGGGTTGAGAGGAGTCAAAGACAAGATGTCTTTCTTAAAATCAGGGCTTTAACATCTAAAATAAGGAGATCTAGAGCAGTCTCTTTTTCTGCTAGACTTATGGCATTTTTCTAATATTCCTACCTGCCCCCTATGCCAACATTATAGCCTTGATATCTGTGATCAGAATTTGCATGATTTTGATGTTAAAATATGAAACTGATATTGTATTTGGGGTTGCTAATGATTTTTTTGCAATGAATACTTCGGTGATGTTCTCAATTATTTATATTGCTAAGAAACACTTTATGAAACCGTTGACACTACTTCTTTAAGTCAAAACATTCAGGAGGAAGAGAAAGAGGAAGACGAGAAGGAGGAAATGTTGATAATTATGATAGAAATAGTTCTAGATTTAAAAAGATTGCATTTTAGGAATAAAATGGTTACTTGGACCTTGTATAGATACTAATTTGAACAAATAACATTTTGGGGATATATTTGAATATGGTCAAAGTATTAGATAATATTAAGAGATTACACTATTATCCCTTCTGTTAGGTATAAAATTGGTTTTGTGATTATATGAGAAGATGCCCTTTTTTTTTAGAAATGCATGCTGAAATATTTAGAGATGAAATATAGTAATGTCTAATTTGTTTTTTAAAAAGATGGGTAAGTATAGCAAAATATTAATTATGGTGATGGTTATGCAGGGTTCAGCGAACAATTTTTTTATTTTTATGCATGTTCGAAGGATTTTACAATATGAAGGTTTTCTCTTTTTTTGACAAAAAGAACAAATAAATTGCCAGTAGATTCCTTTTTTTTTTTTGGTACCGGGGATCGAACTTGGGTCCTTGCGCTTGCGAGGCAGGCGCCGGAACCACTGAGCTAAATCCCCGGCCCAGCCATTAGATTCTTCACTCCATCTATTTTCAGGAACCAATATGGGCACCATCTCTGATGAAAACTACAGAAAAAAACTCCAAATATAAGTTAAGTAGATGTAAAAGTGTTTTTATTTTTATTTTATTTTTGGGGGTACCAGGTATCGAACTGGGGACCTTGCGCTTGGGAGGCAGGTGGCAGAACCACTGAGCTAAATCCCCAGTCCATAAAAGTGTTTTTAAAGAGTATTCTCTGCTACTGGAATATAAAATTATGCAGTATTTATAAGTAAAAAGTTCATGAAGCTTTCTTAATTCATCCATGTACTGTGGGTGGAGATAAATGAATAATAAAACCACTGCCTGTTGAAAGAATAAAACTTTGACTCATAAAATAAACTCTATGAACATTATTTAAAGTACTTTTAAGTATAATAAGTTCACCAAAAATAGTTCTCATTTGCATTACAGAATTTCCTGTAAATGAGAACAAAGTAATATACATTCATTCTAGAAAACAGAGATAATCCATTAGAAGAAAACATCTCCCATAATTTCACCCCATATTATTGATATGTTGCTATATTTCTCTCTAGTACTTTTTTAAAAACATAGATATATGTCTGACTTTTTTTCTCCTTCCTCCTTTTTCTCATTTTTTCCAAATCACCATTAGACATGAAAATGAAACCAGAAACAGAAAAAGTGGCTACACCCAAGAGCAGAATCCACTTATAATGAAACAGTTTACTCTCAAAGTAAAGCTGTTTTTACTTTGGCAATTCGTTGGATTTTTTTTTTTTCCAGTCCTGGGGATTGAACCCAGAGAGCACAGAGCTATATTCCCCTCACTTTTGTATTTTTAAAATTTTGTGACAGTGTCTCCTAAATTGCTAGCCTTGAACTTGTGATCCTCCTACTGCAGCCCTTAGAGTAGCCTGGATTATGGGTGTGCACCACCATGGCCAATAAATAAATTGATTGTATTTTTTAAATTAATTTTTAAGAATTCTTGTATAGAAAGGTGATCAGCCCTTCACCTGAGGGATGAGTGGCAAATATTTTGCTCACTCTCCCAGTTGTCATTTTTAAGTGCTTCACAACTTTTTTATTGCAGTTGATCACATTTATGAAAACACAAAGTTGTAAATAGTAATACAAAAAGGCAACTATCTCAAAGCAAGGTAGATCATCAGAATCTCTTAAAAACAGTATTATTATTGCTGCACACCACTATTGTACAAAGAAATAATTAATTCTTTAAAAAATTAAGGGATAATGGGCCAGGGATTTAGCTCAGTGGCACCGTGCCTGCCTCGCAAGCGCAAGGTCCTGAGTTCGATCCCTGGTACCACAAAAAAAATAAAATAAAATAAAATAAAAACTAAGGCATAATTTACCATGATGAAATGCTTAAATGTTCAATTTTTTAAAGTTTGGCAGTAATTTTCACCTGTGCAAATGTCACCTACAACAAAATTTGGAGATCACTACAGAAGAGTGCCCTTTATAGTCAGTTACCCAAAGTCCTCCAAATGGCCATCCATTTTCTGATTTGTCACTATAGATGAGTTTTTCCTTGCTTTTGAACTTTATGTATTTTGGAAACATTACAGAATATACTCTTGTACTTAGCTTATTTCATTCAAGCATGATGTTTTGGGGATTCATTCATGTTTCTTTTTGCAAGCATTAGCAGTTCATTTTTTAGCGTGGAGTAGCATTCTATTACATGAAGAATCATTATTTGTTCATCCAAAGACTTGTTAATGGACACTAGTGTTGTTTTCAACTAGAGATAGGAGTATTTGTGAGTGATTTGATGTGTTTTCATTTTTCTGAGTAAATACCTAGGAATTTTGAGGTTATAGAGTAAGTCTATATGTATAAGACATTTCACCAGGGTTTTCCAAAATTATTGTTAGCATCAGTAGTTGAAGAAGTAGTACGTGAGAGACAACACTTGGTATTATCCAGCTTTCTAATTTTAACTGTTTTGGGAATGTGTATTGGTAGCTCATTGCAATTTTAAATTTGTATTTCTCTTTTGATTATTGATGATTAGCATCTTTTCATATGCTTTTTCATGTCTTCCATAAATCTTCATTTATGAAGTTATCTGTTCTTTGTTAGCAAATTGTGTATCTTTCTAATATTGAGTTTTATATTCTAGAAACAAATCTTTTATTAGGTGTAGTCTTTCCATTTGTTTAAGGTGTCTTTAGAAGAGTAGATATTGTTAATTTTGGTGGTCTAGACTATCAGTATCTTGCTTTATGATTAGTGTTTATTATATCCTAAGAAATATTTGCCCACAATAGGTTAATGATTTATCTGTTATGCTTTTTCTAGATGTGTTATAGTCTTAGATTTTAGGCTTATATCTATAATGCATGTAATATTTTTATACAGGAATTTTTTCAATTTTTGTGATGCAAAGGTTGAGGTCCATTTTTTTTTCCAGTTCAGACATACAGTTGTACAAAGACAATTCTTTCCGCATTGAACCTAGAGACCTTTGTTCAAAGAAAATCAACTGACCATATAAGTATATAAGTCCACTTAACCACAACATTGTCTTGATTATTGTAGCATTATAATATGTATTAAATTAGATCATATAAGTCTTCCAATTTTGTTCTTTTTCAAGATCATTTTGTCTACTCTATGTTCTTTGTATTTCCCTATAAATTTAAGAATCAGCTTACCCACTTCTATAAAAATATCTTCTGGGATTTTCAATGAGCCAAGTTGATCAGTTTTGGGAAAATAAATATCTTACCAATATTGGTAGTATGCTCCATTTATTACATTCCGATTATTTTGTCTCAGGAATGTTTTATTGCTATATATAGCATGTGATCCCTTGTGTGAACTCCAGAGTTGAGTATTCTAAAATAATCTGTGTTTTATTAAATCACATTAAATATGTAAATTAATTCAGAGATAACTGATATTTGTATACGATCCAAAAGAATGTTATATCTTTCTTTGACTTCAACGGCTTCTTTCTGTCCATTAGTGGTATTTTTAAAACTTCTTTTAAGTTTTTAAACTACTGTTTAATTTGTTTCCAGGTATTTTATCCTTCTTTTCACTATAGTATGTGGGGACATTTTTTCATTGCATCTTCTAACTAGTTGTTGTATATGTTTATATATATTAGAGCTATTAATTTCTATGTTTTAATTGGGTACCCCAGTATCTTTTTTATTCTCACATTAATTTTTTAGTTAATTCTCCATGATTTTGCAGGTGCACAATTGGATTATCTGCAAATGATGATAATTTTACTTTTGTCCTCCCATTTTGAAGGGTTGAATTTTCTCTTTCCTTCTGCTATTAAATTACATTGACTAACACATTGAGTAAACTGCTAAAGCATGAGGAGGTAGTTGGTATTTCTGTCTTTATTGGAATGTTCCTGGTGTCTCCTTATTAAGCATTTCAGGCTGAGTTAAATATTACTTTGTTAAGAAATTTTTCTTTGAATGTTCTATTATTTATATTCTAAAATCAAAAATAGCTACTGAATTTTGGCAAATGTCTTTTCAGTAATTAAGGAGATTATCTTATTTTTTTGCTAATCCATTAATATTATTGTGATTGTTATATTAAAGGATCTATTAATGAATCATTATTGAATTTTTCAAATAAACTTTACTTGGTTATGATGACTTTTTTTCATTAAGTTTATTGGTACATTTTAGATATACAATACAGTTACATTCATCACTGAGATCTTGTACCTGTACATGATGTATCCTGGTTCTTATTTTTTCCCCATTCCCCTGCCTTCCCTTCACTCCCTCTTCCCTTCCCTATTTACAAAGACTTTGTTTCCATGTTTTTCCTTTTCTCATATTTTTTCTTTTCCCTTCTTTCCTTTCCCCTACCCCTCCCATGTCCCCTACTCCTTTAGATGTTTTCTTCCTATTTCACAATGTCAATTATACATTTTGATCCTTATTTAAACTTTTAGTTTTTCACACCAGAGAAACTATTCGGTATGTACACGTGTGTCCTATTTATTTCACTCAAGAGTATGGGCTCAGTATGCATCCATTTAGCTGTAAATGTCTCTAGTTTCTCATTCTTTATGGCTGAGTAATACTCCATTTTATGAAAAAAACCACATCTTCTTTATCCAGTCTCCAGTGGATGGGCAATTGGGCTGTTTCCAAGTCTTAACTATTAAAAATTGTACTGCTATGAACATGGGTGCACATATATCACTGTGGTATGATTCTTTTAATTCTTTGGGGAAAATACCCAGCATAAGAATAGCTGGGTCAAATGGGACTTCTAATCCTAGTTGATGATGACTTATTTTTAATGTGTTGCTGGATTTTATTTGTTAGTGTATAATTTGGGGATTTGCATCATCATTCATAAGTGATCTTGGCTTGTAGTATTTGTTTTGTTTTATTTAATGTGGTTTTGTATGAACATGCATACTTGCTTCCCTTGTAATTCTTTTTTTTTTTTTTTTTTGGTATCGGGGATTGAACTTGGGTCCTTGTGCTTGCGAGGCAGGCAGCAGAACCACTGAGCTAAATCCCCGGCCCTCCCTTGTAATTCTTAAATAATAGTTTTAGTCATTAATTTCTGCTCTTGAGTTTACTTAGTTCCTCATTCAGATTTTCATGTTGTTTTTCTAAAATTTTGCATGAGATGTATGTTCATTGCTTATCATTTTATCATATTTATTGAAATAAACATTTGAAGGTCTGAATTTTATGCTCAGTGCTGGATTAGTGCATCCCATAGCCTTTTATTTAGTTTTTAAAGTACTGTCATTTCCTAGAAACCATGCAATTTAATGTATGCATTTCTTATTTTACTGAAGAGTTACTAGCAAGTTCTATATTTTTCAGGCAGAGGAGCCTCTTATGTTTTAGATTTCTGTTTTATACTATGATCAGAGAATATTGTTCATGGTATTATCTTTTTAAGCCTTCTCGGAGTTTTCTTAATATTAAATTTCTATGAATGTTATACGAGGGTTTGAAGTGAAGGTATGTTCTCCACTTAGAGATAGAGTATTAAAAATACATCAACAGCTCTACCTCGTGAGGTGCATCATGTAGAACTTCTGTATTTCTGGTCTGCTAGATCTATCGTAATGCGTTAGCCCCTCCCATAACAGTGTATTTCCACTTGCCCCAATCTTTGTTTTATGTCTGGTTTTTTGGTATTTGATACGTAAGTATTTATAAATATATTTTTATTGTAAACATCACCATTTTAGATCCATATAATATGTTTCCTTGCCCTTACAAATGTTTTTTGGCAATAACTTTATCTTATTTGATATTTAAAATTACAATTTCTATTTCCATTTTGTCTGCCTTTATTTGGATTCCTCCTTTCCTCTTTTATTTTCCTTAATTACCTCTTTAAATGACTGTCTTGGCCCCTTTCTCATCACTAGGACACAACACCGGACACCCACACCCTGAAGGAGGAGACTTTATTTTGGCTCGCGGTTTGAGTCCACAGTAGGCTGGTTCCAAGGCTGGACCGACGGCGTAAAAAGGTCTGGTGGAGAAAAGCTGCCTACATCAGGGCAGCCAGGAAGGGGAGCCGCAAGGGAGGAGCTGGCGAGGGAGATGGGCCCTTCCGGGGTACACCCCAGTGGCCTCTCCCACCACGTCTCTCCTGCCCGCAGCACACTCCGTTCTGAACTCATGGAAGAACTGATCCACCGTTGAGTGGAGATTGAAGATCCAGTCACTTTTCCCACACATGAGGAATTCAGGGGACATTTTAGGTCTAAACCATAAGAGTGATTTTGTTTAAAGTATGCCCCTTGCAAAAGAATCTGGAATTAGGTTTTACTTTTTGTTATCCAATTTGAAATTCTTTTTAAAAAGGAAAATTAAACCCATCAAAAAACTAATCATTTTTGTTTATGTGAAATTATGTGATGCTTTTTTGAAATAAATCTCTTAGTAATGGCATATACATTGCTTCTTCTATAAAATTCTTTTGCTATTTAGGAATCTTTCATTTGTGTTCTTATAGTTACTTTTTACTTGTACAATGCTTAATCCTTCATTTTTTTTGAGTAATATCTATTTAATTAGATATGATGAGCAGTAATGAAAATCACATTCCTTCTTTTCTTCCCTTTCTCTACCCCGCACTTGAATTTATGCAGTGTATCTTTTGGTAGTGTTCAGGGTGTTTTGTTTTGTTTTGAGACAGGGTCTTGCTATGTAGTTCAAGCTGGCCTTGAACATACAATATAGCCCAGGCTGGCCTTGAACTCATGGTGATTCTCCTGCTTCAGCTTCCCAAATGGTGGGATCATAGGCATGCGCCACCCCATCCTTGGCTAGTATTTAGTTTTACTGCTACATACGCCTATATTTTTGTTTTGGTACCGGGGATTGAACTCGGGACCTTGCATTTGTAAGGCAGGCACCAGAACCACTGAGCTAAATCTCTGGCCCCACATATGCCTATATTTTAAGATTTATTACTTTTAAATGTTATCAGTTTTGTGTGTGTGTGTGTGTGTGTGTGTGTGTGTGTGTGTGTGTGCAGTATTACGGATTGAACCGAGGGGCCCTCTACTGCTGGGTTACCTCCTCAACCTTTTTTATTTTTATTTTGAGACAGAGTATTGATAAGTTGTCCAAGTGGGATTTGAATTTAGGATCTCTCCTGCCTCAGCCTCCCCCGTATTGGGATGACAGATATGTGCTGCCACACCTGACTTCAAACGTTTATCTACTTCAGATGTGACAGTCAACAACTTCTCTTGCTCCAACCTTCTTTCCCCTTTGCTTTTCCATATTCCAGGTACCTTACTTCTACACTGCCCTGAAAAATAATATTTGTATTCTCTTGCCTTGTTATTATTGACATTTGTTTAGTTTTAGTTCTACAGTTGAATTAGCCAACATTTACCTGTAGTTTTTGTCAGTGTTTCTCCTGGTATCTCTTGTTTATCTGAAATCTGTTTTGCTGGCTTTTGTTCATGTATAGAGCATTCCTTGAGCTGTTCTTTGCTCACTCCGATTTGTATATCCCCCTACTGTAGTCACTTTTTCACCACGGAGACATACCGGATATCCACAGTTTAAAGGAGGGGAGATTTATTTTGGCCCGTGTGTTTCAGGGGTTTCAGTCCGCTGTCGGCTGGCTCTGAGGCAGACAGGGCACGGTGGATGGAGCTGGTGGAGGAAAAGCTGCTCAAGTCATGGCGGCCAGGAGGCAGGGAGAGAAGGAGGCTGTTCCAGGGGGATGTGCACCCTTCCACTTCACAGTCCCCAGCAGCCCACCTCTTCCTTCTAGGCCCCACCTCCTAACACCAAGTCAGCTGCAGTCTCCCCATAACAGTCACCTTCCAACACAGGAGGGTGTAGGGGGGCGGTCTCGGCCTAAACTAACCCTTTCCATGAGAAAGTCAGCCTGGCTGGGTATGACACTCGCCACACTTTGCTCCTCGGGAAGCCTGTAGGAATCGCTCCATTATCACTTGGTCCTCAATGTCATGGTGGAGATACCTGTGGCCCTCTGTGAGCGGCTCGGGGTTTTTTTTTTTTGCTTGTCCATCATAGGGTATTTTATCTTTAAAACTCAGTTTCTTTTCCAATTCAGGATAGCTTTTCGTAAATGTGCACTATGCCTTTTTTATAGGTATATTCAATTGGCATATTTCCATAGTTTTTTTTGCAATCATATCTTTAAATGTTTGTCATTGTCATTGTCTTGATCTTATTCTTCGAAGAAACCATGGAATCACGCATGATTTTGAATCACTTTGGCCTGTTACCAGTATCTCATAGTCTAGTTAATATTTTAACTCTATTTCCACTTTATTTTGTTTGCTTTTATAATTTCTATTTTCTATGTTCCTTACTTGGCTTTCTGCAGTTTCTTAAGTTGCTTATAGTTTTATCTTTATTTTTCTGTAGTTCATCCTTTTCTTCTAATTCTTTCTAGAATCCTGTAAGCCTGTCTCATCAGCTCTTCTTCGAATTCTTGCATTTCTATGCTGTGACCTTCCATCACTAGGGTGATTGCTTCTTAGACTTTGAAAGTTGAATAAATTGTTACAGTTTTTACCTGCTTTGTACAAAAATATCTTTTGGGGGTTGTTTTTTGGTAAATGTTACTGTTCTTTTTAGGATTTTAGGAATAAAGTCTCCGTATTGATGCTACAGTGCTTTTCCTCGTTGGTGTCTCCCCCTGCATCCACTTCCTCCTTCTTTTCCTGTCTCTTCTCCTCCTTCTCTCTCTCTCTTTAGCTCCCTTCTCCCATCACCCTTCTTATCTTCCCTTTTCTGCCCTCTTCTCCTGCTCCTCCTCCTCCTCCTCCTCCTTCTCTGCCTTCCTCTTCTTCCCTCTTGTCATCATTGAACTGCTTGATTTCCCAGGTCAGTACATGCAGGAGCTCCAAGTGTGTACACAGGGAAGGAGGAGCAGGGCCCGAGCTGAGCCAGCCTTGCTTCCAGCTGTCTTCATAACCCACAGACTTTCTCTTTTTCTGCTCTCATAATGCCAGGCTATTAAATTTAATTGTGCTGTGTGATTTCTTGGGAAACACCATCTTCTTTGCTTCAAGGAAGCACCCTGAATCCCGAAGGGCTTCTGCCTCCAATTTCATGCAACTCCAGTCCCATGTCCACTGTTGCCCAAGAGGTAGAGGATCTACTTCAGGGATCTGAAGGATAGGCAGAGGATCTACTTCACAGATCTGAAGGCTAGGGAGAGGATCTACTTCACAGATCTGAAGGCTAGGGAGAGGATCTACTTCAGGGAAAGGCCCAACTTCCCGGTGGCTGTGATTTCTGGAGTCCTTCAGCGCTCTGTCCTTCCACCCGGCCACTCTTGCTGCAGCTTCTGCGTCCCCTGCTCCTCTGGCAGCCTTTCCTGATATTTTGTAGCCCGCAGACTATCTGCCTTCATGTTTTGATGAAAATGGAATGTGTGCACTTTTAAACATTGTTGCGGCTTTTGAAAGATTTTTGCGAGAAGGGAAAAACAGGCTGAATGGAAGGGGTCTTGCTCACACCAGTGTCTTCTCTGTGAGTGCAGTCAGCCTCCACATCGTGGCAGAGTCTGATGTCGCACAATGAGTACCCGCCAGTTTACCACCAGGAGTGCGGGGCTCAGTTTTTATTGGGAATCTGTAGATGAAGCTTGGAGGATTAATTTATAAAGTAAGGTAAAATAAAATCTAAACATCATAAACCGCAATAATATAAATGTTTTTGGCACACATTCATATTTGAAATAGAGTGTTGAAGGGAGGGTAAATACAGGAATCTGAAAGTCCTCTCGCCTGTGGTGAAGTCCAGGGTTATGGGCTGCTGCAGCACAGAGGAACAAAGCTCGTAACCCCCTGGGAGGTAGTCTCTGTCCGGGCAGCGACTCTCTCCACACCACCATTGCCCATGGGAAAGGAATAAAGTGTCTACACTGATGACTAAATGGTAAAAACACAGAAGGGCAAATGTATTAATTAAAGTTACAATGACAAATCACAAAAAAACCCTAGAAACAAAATTTTTAAAAATTTTTTTATTGGTACATTTTAGGTATACAATACATTTACATTTATCATTGGGTGCTTGTACCTGTACATGATGCATCTTGGTTCTTATTTTTTCCCCATTATCTGTGCACCCTTCACCCCCTCCACCCTTCCCTATTTACATAGATTTCGTTTCCATTTTTTTTTCTCATAATTTTTCCTTCCCTTCTTCCCTTTCCCCTTCCCCTCCCACCATCCCTACCCCTTTGGACCTTTTCCTATTTCAGATTATCTATTATTCATTTTAATCCTTATTTACACTTTCAGTTTCTCACACCAGAGAAACTATTCAGTATTTACACATGTGTGTCCTGTTTATTTCACTTAAGAGTATGGCATCCATTTAGCAATAAATGTCTCTAGTTTCTCATTCTTTATGGCTGAGTAGTACTCCATTTTATAAAAAAAACCCCACATTTTCTTTATCCAGTCTCTAGTTGATGGGCACTTGGGCTGTTTCCAAGCTTTTGCTATTACAAACTGTGCTGCTATGAACATGGGTGCGCATATATCACTGTGGTATGATTCTTTTAATTCTTTGGGGAAGATCCCCAGCAGGGGAATAGCTGGGTCAAATGGGACCTCTAGTCCTAGTTCTTTGAGGTATCTCCATGCTGATTTCCACAGTGGTTGCACCAGTCTGCACTCCCACCAACAATGGAAAAGGGTCCCTTTCTCCCTACTCCCCACCAGCATTTGTTTTTGGTTGATTTCTTGATAGCAGCCATTCTTTCTGGAGTGAGGTGGAATCTCAGTGTTGTTTCCATCTGCATCTCTTGAATGACCAGTGATGTTGAACACTTTTTCATATGTTTATTTGCTGCTTTTACTTCTTTGTCTGAGAAATGTCTGTTCATTTCAGATGCCCATTTTTGAATTGGGTCTTTGAATTTGGGGGGTCTGATTATTTTCAATTCTTTATATATTCTCGATAGTAGCCCTTTGTCTGAGTTACAGCTGCTAAACATTTTTTCCCACATTGTAGGTTGTCTGTTAGCTCTGTTGGTGGTTTCTCTTGCAGTGCAGAAGCTTTTTAATAAGATGAGATCCCAGTTGTTGATTCTTTCTGCTAGTTCCCGTGCTACTGAGGTTTTGTCCATGAAGTCTTTTTCTATGCCAATGTCTTCAAGAGTTCTACCTAACTTATCTTCCAGCAAGTTTAGTGTTTCTGTCTTAATATTTAGATCTTTAATCCACTTTGATCTTAGTTTAGTGCATGGTGATAGGTATGGGTCTAGTTTTAATCTTTGGCAGGTTGAAATCCAGTTTTTCCAGCACCATTTATTAAAGAGGCTATCTTTCCTCCAGTGAGGGTGGTTGGCTCCTTTGTCAAAGATGAGGTGGCTGAGTGTGTCTGGAGTTGTTTCTACATCTTCTAATCTATTCCACTGATCCTTGGGTCTGTTTCTTTGCCAGTACCATGCTGTTTTTATCACAGTAGCTTTGTAGTATAGTT
This sequence comes from Heterocephalus glaber, assembly GCF_000247695.1. Next base: position 3,088,246 of record NW_004624822.1, on the reverse strand, counting down.
TCAAGTTAGGGATTGTGATATGCCCAGCCATGTGTCTGTTGTGTAGACTTGCTTTTGCTATTCTAGGTTTCTTCTGATTCCAAATGAATTTTTAGATTGTTTTCTCTAGTTCTGTGAAGTATATTGTTGGAATTTCAATTGGCATTGCATTAAATCTATATAGTAGTTTTGGAAGTATGGCCATTTTCACTATATTTGTTCTACCTACCCAGGTACAAGGGATATCTTTCCATTTCTAGAAACAAATTATTAACAGTCATTTCCTTTGGAGAGAAAGGAGATCTCTCATCTCTTCTTTTACTTTGTGTACTGGTTGAACTCTATTTAAAATTATACTCAAGCAATGCTTCAATAATTTAAGTGAAATGGTTGAATAAAAAAGAAAGAAAAATATAGCAAGTTGTGTGGTGATAAACATGTTTGAGAGATTTTGTTGTTTATATGCATTCATTGATAATGACGTTTAAAACATTGGGTTATTATTATATAAATACATTAATGAATTGGCTTTTTGGTAGTTAAGGTACCATCGACATCATTTTTAATAGCAGCATAATATTACATGGATCAAGCACGATTAATTTAACAAATATCACATTTTTAGGCAGTTGTTTCTTTTTGTATTATAGATGATATTATAAGTGTTCATACAGCAAAATATTTTTGTTCTCATTAATATTTTTCTAAGATGAATTTTTAGAATTAGGATTTGCCAAGGATTTGCAACATTGCCATATCAATTCATGTAATACAGAGCAAGTTTTTGAGAGAAATTTTAATTCTTCAGATAAGTTGGACTAAGGCCAATACTCCTTAACTTTATACATTGTTCCATAAAGATATGATTATTAAAGAGCTATAGAAAACTGGCTATGAATATTTGACCACTTAGAATGTTTAAATAAGGAGGCTACTATAGAAGGGGTCCACTCCTCACCCACTAATGCAGCAGAAAGTGTGTAGATGCAAAGTCATGATCACAAGGGCTGAGGGAACAGACCCTAAGTGCTCTGAAGGAGATGAGTTTAGAGTTCCTCTTTTCTCCACAAGAAGTTATGCTCAGTTCTGACTGCCAGCTCCGCTCTATGCTGAGAGATGGAAAATGATTAACAATGAATACTTTAACACAGTGGCTAATCTCATTGAAAGTTCTATTTGCTTTTAGAAGGTATGTGATTAAGTAGATCATCTATGAACTGCAGTTTATCTTCCAAAGTGTATCTGTCAGGGCCAGGGATTTAGCTCAGTGGTGCGGCGCCTGCCTCACAAGCGCAAGGTCCTGAGTTCGATTCCTGGTACCGGAAAAAAAAGTGTAGCTTATCAAATACATGTGAAAGGGTGCTCGATGGCATCAGGGAAGCTCTGAGGTAAGAAGTTGAGGATGGATAACCCCGAAACTGACTTTAATGGAGGTTCTCCATATATATTTGAAATATATATAGATATAAAAATATAAAGATATAGATATAGATATAGATATATAGTTGAAATTTGGTTATTTCATGCAAAATTTAGAATATTATATTTGTTTATCACAAAAGTAACATAGCAGAGAAATAATTTACTTTTTTGATTATTGATCTTCTTGGAGTTTAAATATCTCATGCTCCCAAAACAGCCATTAAACATGTTTTAATGTGTAATAGATATTTGAGGTATTGAACCAGATTTTAAAAATTGTTGCTATCAGCGAATACAGTGAAGTGGAGGGTTTGCAATGCATACGTCACAGGCACTCAGCAGGTACCGTCCGGCCACGCTGCTGGGGCTGAGCCTGCTGCAGGGGCTGTGCTTCTCAGTGGCAAAGACATCACCAGCACCTCCCGACAGGATGGCATCCCATCCCTGAGAGGAAGCCTCTCTCCTCTGCCCATCGACCAGCACTGATGGTTTTTCTTTCTTAGCACACCATGCTCCTGGAAACAGGCAATTGCACACAAACCACTTGTTACTGTGGGGACATCTGTGTCGTTTGGAAGCTTTGCGTGTTAATATCCCTAGACATATCATCTTCCAGTCTATGTGCTTTTCATAAAAATTCAAATACTCCAAAGTGTTGAAAGTAAAAAGTCAAGCTTTCACTTGGAGCTCTCATTCCTGTTTTATGGAGGTGACCAGGATTCACTGTTCGGCCTGACTTCTGCGTTTGGTCCATGTTCACCAACTCAGCAGCTACATAGCAAGATATCCTTACCTAGACTTGGACTTATACCCATATCCATGCTTTTAGTACAGTAAAAAATGGGTCCACAACCTGTGATCTTTTTCCATTGAACACTTTCACCATGGACAGCTTGCCATATGAGTGCATCAGTACACAGAAGTTACATTTCCTTTTCAATGGTTATATGATAACTGTGGTTAACAAATTCCCATTTAATGGACACTTGGAAACCTTGGAATTTCTTAAAATCTTTCTGAAGAAATCGCTCCGATCCTGGAAAGGCATTTCCTTGCATCACTCACCTCCGGAAGGCAATCTGCCCTCCAAAGAATAGGCAGCTTGAGATGCAGACAATTAGAAGGCCCGTTATGCAGGAACAGTTCCTTCTTTTCCTCCATGTGGCCTGATGTGCTGAATGTGAACAGAACCAGAATAGCAGCATCAGCCTATGTCTCAACTGTTCATTTAAGGGCTCCTCATTTCACACAAGCTTTCTTCTCTTGACCAAGGGGGAGGTTGCTGAGGAGCTGCCTCCCTGCGTGGGCAAGTGTGTCTGGCTGCTGTTCTGTACAGACCTAGGTGGTGAGCAGAAGTTGGTTTCATGGGATCTTCTCAGTGAATGCTAGGCCTGTTCTACTCCAGGACAGATCGTCTTTTGCAGACAAAAACCTGCAGTGTTTTGGTCAACACACACACATACACACACACACACACACACACACACACACACGCAACTACTTTATTCAAATGGAGGTCAGAGGGTCATAGTGTGCCCCATCCAGTGCTGGGGTATGGTGCTAGGATGGGCAGGGTAGGCTGGAGGAGCACAGAGCCCTGGGAGTCCTTACCTTGAGTCAGAAGGGCAGACCAGGTTGCTCTACCCGCCATGCCAGAATCCCCATAGCCGGCTGACCCTTCCAGAGCCTTCCTGCGGGATGGGCCTGTGGTGCTGCCCAGCACAGCCTTCCCAGAGTCAGAGCGTCTCCCAAACGAGAGCTCGTAACTGGTACGAGCCGCCTCTGTGGCCACTTAGTCTTATCCTGTCCTGGGGACCTAGGGGCCCTCTTCCTTCAGGTCGGTGGGAGACTCAACAAACTTGAAGGGATTATCTCCCCTGGTTAAATTTAGCTGAAGTTGCCTTAATACCAATTTCTTGCAAGGAGCTTTGGCACAGTGAGTCAGACACTGCCTTCGGGTCCACACATTTTCCTGGGGCCACATTTCAGACATAGCTAACCCCGTCCGGGAAGCAGAACACTTCTGTTGTCACAATACTCTCCTTGGCACAGACAGTATCTGCTCACAGAGATGGCCGGGGGCACATCACTGTGGTCTCTTTAACCAGTCAGGTACTGACGGCCAGGTCTGGGTTGCTTCCGGTCTTCTGCTCTTGGTGAGAACGTGGCAACGAATAACTGCATGTATGTACAGTGGTGCCTTGGTTCACCAACTTAATAATGCATCCCACAATTCTGGAAGAGATGGCACGTTCATGTTCATGCGGGAAAGACGGCTGCAGTTGTGTTTGTCACCTGATGCAGAGCTCATAAACAAAACCCAAATTGTGCCAAATGCTTCTGTTTGGGAACCAAATTGTTCGAAAACAAAAGCGTTCATGCACTGAGGCACCACTGTACATCATTTGGTAACTAAGATGAATTCCCAGAAGAGGAATTGCTGGATCCCAGGTTAAAGCATTTGCTGTTTTGGTACTTCAGGGTGAAACAGTTTGTATCTCCAGGAATCACAGCAGCCTTTTAACTGTGTTCCTAAACCTAGAACAGAATTTGTACTGTTTAGATTCTTCAGTCCCCTCACTCTTTTGATAAGAAATTCACAATATAACCTAGTCTAAGTCGGAATTTTTAAAAAGATCAGTATGATGCTTTATCTGATAATATTAAAGAGAAATAAAACTATCTTGTAATAAAAGGTATTTCATTACGTGAAATGCTGCTGCAAGATTAATTGCAAGATGTAGTGAAGTCATTTGATGCTTACACCTGTGGGCCCACTGTGAACAGCAGCTCCCAAATGCAGATGCCCTAGATAGACTGATGGTTCAGGACCTGAAACCGTTCGGGGAGTTATTGTCCAAAACGGGAAGAACAAAACCAACAACTCCACCTACACACCATAAAAACAAACAGACAAAACCTCTTGGTAAGGACCTGAAAAAAGCAGAAGACAACCTTCCCTTGATTTACATAGTAGTTGCATTCCGGGAAAACTCAGTGTTCATTAAAATCATGCAAAAACATAGATAGATTTAAATTCTGGGTTCAGGTGGTCATAGGTGTGTTGTCCCCATACTTGAATGTCCAATGGGACATTTTCCTGGTGTTGACTGTTCTGCCTCCTGCCCACTCAATGCCAGTACAACCCCAAGTTACCATTACACAGCATAGTTCTGACTGTGCAAAACGCCCCTGGGACTATGCTCTGCTCCCAAACTGTTGCTCCGGGGATCACAGGGACCAGGTGAACTTTCTAAAGCATTCACGGGTGTCTCACAATCTTTCACTTCTGTTACACTCCACCAGCAGCTGGCTTCTGTGGGACAAAATGCAACCACCTTAGCTGGGTGGATTTCTTTTGGCTGGATTCAGTGTTTCAGATGAGAGCTGGGTGTTCAGATATGTGCTTCTGGGTGAAAACGCCAAGCAGGATGCAGTGCCCAGGTGATGCATTTGGTCTACTGGAAAGTACTCCTGGCTGTAGCTGCAAAACCCCCCTGGTCCAGAGGCAGGTAAACTTGAGCAGTTGTGTGCCTTTTGCCAGGTGCCTAAATCTTTCTGGGCCTAATTGTCCTTAAATAAGAGTATGGGACCTCATACTGTAGAGATCCCTTTCTGCACTGATTTTTGTCATTCTGGGAAGAATGATAGAGTATGTAAGTGGTAGAACCCCAAATCTTTGCAACCCTTTGCGCTCTGAATTTATTAGGATAGCTTAAATATTTTAATTTTTGAGACAATAGGAAACATTTGGTGGGATCCATCTTAAGTGTAACGTGCGTAATGTTCTGTAATGTCTGTTATAAATGCTCCAGTGCTACTGTCCTGGAGCTGAGCCGCTTGGGCGCTGGCTCTTTCTCTCTCCCTGCTCTTCAGTTCACCTGTGTCAGGATGGCAGGGCACAATGACTGCACCCTTCAATGTCATCATGACCTTGGCATCCGGTGGCCTCACTGTCGCCCAGCAGTCAGGCGGTTGTTTAAATGGGCTAAGCTGTATTGTTTCGCTGTGCTCCAATTTCCCCAGCATTTAATACGCATAACAGCAGTGACGGTGTCACAGGTACTCTTCTTCATATGATTACTGTCGATGCCTTGTCAGTGTACACAATTATGCGTTTGTCATATGGCTTCGGAGTACAGCGTCTCTCCCTCCCAGAGTACGAAAGAGGGCCTGTAGCCTGATTAGTTCACCTCTGGCTGCCCAGCACTCCCACTGTGCCCATCACGCAGAAGGTGCCTGGCGTGACTGACCGGATGTATAAGCAAGGGCTCCACATTCACGTGGAGGGCTGTGACCAGACACCAGAGGGGAAGGCATGCACGCACGCACTCACTCTTCCATTCACTCACGCGTTTATTTAGGAATAAGGCTCTTGCGTTCTGATAGAAAAATTAATTTTCTCCCAGCCCCCAATTTGAGCATCAAAGCCATCCGACCACATGCCTGGGGTCAGGCTGAGCTGGGCTCGCGGCGGGAAGCGCCAGCGGGAGGTGTGCGCGGGAGCGGAGAATCCCTGCGGCCGGTTGGTCCTCCGCGGAGACCCTGCACACGGCCGGCCCGTGGGCGGGGCGCACCTGGCGCTGTCCGGGTGGGCCCGTTCCCCGTGCCGCTGCCTTGGGTGGGAGCGGGGCTCGTCAAAGCCCGCGGGAGCCCGGGGTCAGCCGCACCCCGAAAAGCACCGATGGCCCCTGGGGGTCCTTCACTCTGACAGCCAAGTCTGGAATCAGTCCCAGTCTCTGCTAGGGTAACTTTCCGTCCGCAGCGGGAGCGGCAGCCCAGCCTCACTCACTTCCCTGCGACCTCAGGGTGCAGAGGCCGAGGGCGGGGGGTGGTGAGCGCCAATCCCTGCCGCAGAAAGCCGGGGGGTCCAGGGCGGGCGCGCGGCTCGGGGTCACCGGAGCGGCGCCTCTCCGGGAGAGGATGACTCAGCCTCACTCGGGCAGTCCTTGCCGTCAGCCCGCCGAGGGCTCCACAAAGTTCCCAGTCGCACCCCGGACCTCGTGCAGGGACTTGGGGCCCCGAAAGCGGGGCGCCGGCTGGGGTGGGGGAGGCGGGGAGAGGCTGGGGGACGCGGGTTCCCGGGCTTTCCCCGACTTCCCCCATCCCGGCTCCGCTCTGCGGGCGCGAGTGGCCTCGGCCCCGCCCGGCCGCCTGGGGCCTGGGGTCGGGGCTGGCGGCGCGGCCCCGGTGAGGACCCCCCCCCACCCGGCCAGGGGGTCGGGATGGGCCCGGGCCGCGCCTGCTCCCCTCCCCGCCTCAGGCCACCACAGCGCGGACCCCGGGCCTCGCTGGCGAGCGCGACGCTGATCGGAAGCCCGGCCGGGTCGGGAACCCCGGGGCGGCCCCGAGCGGGGGCCCTGGGCGGAGCCCTGAACCCCCAGCTCGTCCTCACCTCGCGCCGGCCCCGGCCCGGACTCTGCCGGTCGCCAGGGGCAACCGCGGCGGGGCTGGGGTCGTGCCGCCTCCGCGCTCCACCGCCCGCGACCCCCGCCCCAGCCTCGAGGTGGCGAAGTGTGGGCCCCGACCCGGGCCTCCCTCCCTCGCCGGGCCTGGGAAAGCGCGGGGCCGGCCGGAGCGTCGCGCCCGCGGCGACGGACTGCGGAGTTGTAAAGAACTCGTCGGCCGCAGTGGGCGCGGGGCGGGCGGGGCGCGACCGCGGCGGCCGAGGACAGGGAGTTGGCGACCCACGCGCCTCCCTCCCCTCCCCTGCCCTCCCGCCGGACGCCCCGGGCCACCGGGGCGGGGCGCGCCTCCCTCCCTCCCCGCCCCTCCCGCCCGCCCGCTGCGCCCGCCTCCCCGCCGCTCCCTTTTCTGCTCCCCGAGTGAGCCCGGCGCGCGAGGCAGGCGGGGCGCGGCGCGGAGCCCGGCACGGCACAGCACAGCACAGCACAGCACCGCACAGCCCGGCGCGCTCGCCCGCCGTCGCCCCGCGCACTCTCGCGGCCGCTCCAGTCGCCGCCGGCGCTCGCGGAGCCCAGCATGGCAGGGCCGGGCTCGCCGCGCCGCGCGTCCCGGGGGGCCCCGCTCCTGGCCGCCGCGCTCCTCTACGCCGCGCTGGGGGCCGTGGTGCTCGCGGAGCAGCAGATCCCGCTCTCCGTGTAAGTTCGCCGCGCCGCCCGGGAGGGGACCCCGCCGCCGCCGCCGCCACCCGCCGTCCCCAAGTTTGGGCGCCTGCAGGTGCGGCCGCGCTGGACCTGCTGCGGGCGCTGGACCTGCTGCGGGCGCTGGACCTGCTGCGGGCGCCGGACCTGCTGCGGGCGCCGGCCTCGTTCGCGCACCTGCTCCCGGCGAGGCCGGGAGCCCCTCGCCCCTTCCCGCGGCTGGCGAGGGCGACCCGTGAGGCTCTCCGCAAGTGACGGCGCCAAGTTTGGAGCCTGTTTACCGACTCCAACTTCCGCGGGCCACGCAATCACCCCTTCGCCACCTGGCCGCCCGCTCCCTTTTGGGGAGGGGGATGGGTGGATTTCTTCCGACTGGTATTTCCCCGGCGGCAAGCATTTCGGGGGTTCAAGTCCGCGGGGCAGTTGTTCGCGTGAAACTGGCAGGCTTTTTGGAGAGCCCGGGACACTTTGCGCATCTGAACTCCGTGACCCACCTCGGACCCCTCCCGCGTTGCGCTCTGCAGTTTGGCGCTGGCAGTTTCTACCAACGCGCATTTTCTAGCTTTTCCCCCCCTTTCCCTACTGTTGTATCGCCTGCCCTTTCACCACAGTCCCGAGTGTGCGTGCGTGCTGGCTGTGACACGAGCTTTACATTTCTTCCTATGCCCTTTCTCTCTGCAGGGTGAAGCTGTGGGCCTCGGCTTTTGGTGGGGAGATAAAATCCATTGCTGCTAAGTACTCAGGCTCGCAGCTTCTGCAAAAGGTAAGGTTTCTGTGGTGGCAGGAAGTGATGATTTTTCCAGCACAGAAAATGGAGGCAGATTTAGTTTTCCAAACAAACGTGAGCCCCGGGCTGCATCCGTCATCGGAGGAGTCTCTGATCCCCGTTTCTTGGCGTTGTGCTGTGCAGTGACTTCTCCCTACCAGCTGGTTATTTTTAGATGACACTTGATTCTAGACACAAAGAGAATCGGGATACTCACTCTCACTGTCCTGGCTGGGGCTCCGAAACTGAGTGCTTTTGCATGGCTCTCCTCTCAGTGTCGGTATTGCTGTTTCAGTCGGGCCAAAAAATGCTAACTTCATCCAAGGGGCAGAATCGGTGCCTATTTTATGATGCCTTTCACCTTGCACTGGGGGCATGGGCTTCAGTGTATCAGAGGAAGACACGCACTATTGTTTGTCATCCCTGCAGTTGTACAATCCCATTATTCCCCAATCATCCAGTCCCAGGGCTGGGATGCATTACATCATTACAGATAAGGAGAATGAATGTGGTTATCTTTCCACTCAGCTGCACTGCCTGGTAATAACCTAGGAGAGTGGCCTGCAAACTTAAGAAATTGCTCTGCGTCCATATAATTCTGGAGAGTAATGAGAACGGAGAATTGATTATTAGGCTTTTATCAGAAGCTGCATCAATTTGAATTCAAACAGGCAGCATTATGCTTAAAATTACATTGTGAGATATATGGTCCTTCCTTCTTCCAAGAAATAAAAAGAATGAGCTGGGAACGAGAGCATAGAAGGGTTTTTAAGAGAATTTCAAGTTAGCAAATCAACAGGGTTAATCCAAATATTCTCCTGGCAATAGAAAATAAAAGCAGCCTTTAGGGGATAATTCTCTGAAAATGGGTACAAACAGCTTAAATTGTTAAGTTAACTTTTAAGCGTTTTTAAATGTGTTTTTGGGACCAATATACCATATGTGTTATGCATGCTGCCTGGTAACCGAGCACGCGTTTTATTTATGGCATTCCGTTTCAGAGAGTAGCATTTTTGGGGACATTATATGAAACAGTTTGTCATATGAAATCTAAATAGAATAATAAAGCATTCTCCCATAATGGGATGACAAGGTATGCTGGCCTAAAAATTGCCACTAGCTATAGTCCTTGAAACCACTGGTGATGTTTGCTTGCCTCTGTAATTTGGGAAGGTGTTCATTGACTTAAAGATGGTTGATGTAAACTCGATGATACTATGTGTCTTTATAGAAGATGATAATTTAATAATTTACATACCCATAACCCTCAGAGTTTATAGGAACTACCTTTTTCCCTCATTTTCTTTTAATCTGTGTAAGTCCCAGTCTGTACTCTGCTGTGGCTTTTTTGCCGGCTTGTCAGATGTTTTATGTATAGCACTGTGGACTGTGGCATTGCCTGTGTGTTTTCCTTGTGCCTTTAAAGAAGAGAACATTTTGCATCACTTTAAGGAAATATTTCTCATCTGCATGTTGTAGTTGTAGTGATTTTCAAAGATTCCCTTCAGAGCCAGTGAATGGTGTGTGTGTGTGTGTGCGCGTGTGCGCGTGCTTACATATTTTTTTAGCTCACAGTTAATGGGCACATGAATATGTTTATCTCTTCTTTCTGAAGTTAGAACACACACAGACGCACACACACATACACAAACCCCATCAGCTCTGCTATTGGCTATTCTATAATAGCAAATTGGAAACAGCTAACGTGCCTCTTACCTTCTCATCAGCATCCTTTCTGATATTGAACTCACTAGCCTTGCTTTGCTTTTGTCATGTTTGCAGCTTGACGATTGTGTAATTATTTCCAGCTGTTTATGGCTTTGTTGTCATTTCTTGCTGCTGCCTGGCATTTTGTAATGTGATGCTAGGGGAAGGTGAGGTGGTGTTTGGCGTTGGATTCCAGGGCTGGGTATCTGCTTTAGCTCTTGGATTTGTAACTATCTGCTGTGGGGATCTTGAAATACCCGTGGCTTTGGGGTACTTAGCAAGGACTTTCATGAGTGATAGAAAGGCGTATTGGACAACTTGGGGAACATTTTGGAGGTATCTTTTGGTCATCTTGGTCATGACTTCCCAAATATGACTGCATTTTTAAAGCTAGCAAGGAGCATTGTTTTCAAATTCAGAGTGTGACTGGGAGTGTGACTGAGGTGCCTTGATTGTGGGAGGCATAATCACTCGGAAGAGCAAGGAAAGAGTTGTCTGTCTTGCTTGTTTGCAAGTTTCTGGCCATTTGTGTAAGGAATTACGCCTCCAAATCAAAACTATATGCATGTGTCCATCACTTCACTGCACCTTTAACTATTAAGATGGTTTAAAATGAGGTAGAAAACTCACTTGGAAAATGCATTAACACTGTATTGTGTTGCACATTAGACTGTAATTGTACTTTTGAAGGCATAGACATTTTAATTTGATTTTCAGTTAAGAAAGGTGTACTGTATATGCCGCCATATAATTTTGTGTATTTTATTTAGTTTTTCTAGTTGGCACTTCGTGCTGTGAATCAATATAGTATGTTCATTTTTAGAATGGCAGTTTAGTAATTTTTGTACTAAGACCTAAACTTTACAAAGTAGTAATTGTGAATTTGTTATATATGAATTGGCCATGTATTTTAAGGTGTTTGGAGACTAGGTAAACTGCCATTTCAGTAACCTATTTTTATTAGGCAATATAATTCGGGGTGGCAGCATTATTACTGACTTCATCCATGTCAGCACAAACAGGTAACAGTGGACTTCACAAAGGAGAATTATTTCTCAGTATGTTACCATGTGTCACTATGTTAGCTTAGGATAATATATTGGGTATCCAGTGCAGACTTCTCTGTTGTTTCTTCTTGTCTTTGCTGAGCACAGGAATAGCAACGTGCTAGTTCCATAGAAAGAAGATATTTTTGATTTTAAAAATGTAGCAAGCCGTGTATTCACAAAGTTGTGCGCACAGCAGAAGATGGCAGGGCCTGAGTGTTGGGATGGATCCTGAGGGGCTTTGCTGTTGTTAGAGAGTAGCCGGGCCTGGCGGGAACCTGCTGTGGGGCTGCTGTATGCCTGTCTGCTGCCTTCCTGAATTGGCACATACTGCAGGGGCTTCTATTCACTTCAACTTTTAATTAACTTTCCCATTTGACATATTTATGCCAGTATTCAGCTGCCTCTGTCTTGCTTCATTTTCTCCAAAGAATGCCAGCTTGTTTGGGTTCTTTCAGAGAGGCCTGGTTTCATCACCTCTCTCTTCTGAGATTCAGCGAGAAACATTCTAGTGGGTCTGAGAACTGGGCTGTTAAACTTGTAAGCTGCACACCTTTAATATTCACAGTAAAAGGTTTACACCTGTGTGCTTCTCCTCTCCTCCTCCTTAGGGGGATTTTGGTGGGAACTGAATTTTTCATTCTGTTTAGACCTGCATTCAGGGACTGAATGTCCTTGGGAATGAAGGCTTCCAGTTAAACTTTCCAGAATTGTGATGGTAAGTACACAGAGGAAATGCAGGTAATGTGTGTCTCAGCCACTGACACCAGAAAAGAATTGACATTTACGTTGGATGTCTCGGGCAGCACTTCTTGGAATGCACAGCCAGGCTTTTGGGCTATCAACTATTTATTGAGAGAATGGCTTTAATACATAAACTTGATGTCTCTTTGCACAGGCAAGAGTCAGCAGAGTAAAAGCTTGATTCCTTAAGCCACCTTTATAATTTAGACTTTTCGTCAATGTGGAAATCGATGGACATTTAAATAATTACGAGGAGCATCCACGTATTAGGGTTTGGGTAGCAGCGGCATGCTGCCCGTCAGAAAAGCCTAACACTGCAGATTATGAAGGAGTTCTACTTTGTTGAATAAACATGGTTACTTGTCATCCCAAAAGATAAAATGCAGTCAGCTATGGTGTCCATGGTTTAGTTCATACCAGCATTTCAGGTACTGGACTTTGCTGAAGCACATTAATTTTTAAAGTCTTGGATTTTCTAAATGACATTTTTCGTTCTTTCAGGGCAATTTGGTGGTGTCATCAGGCCACTCACCACAATGTGGATCTTAAACATAGATCTAATTCCACTTGTAAATGGACGTATGAGTTTGTATGGACCTCTTTTGTTCATTGTTTCTTCTGCTTTCTTTTTCATCGCTCTCTTAAAATTTCTTTGTTGTGTGCTACATTCTGTTTTGCTTTTTATTTTATTAAGAACTGCTGCAGCCTGAGTTGCTCAAGAAATTTACAAGTCCTAGTCAAAATTTAGGGAAGTAAAAATATGGGCATGACTTTCTTGTTGGAGGCCAACTTTGGATTTTTATTCCAAGGTGGTTATTTGTTCTGATTCTTCAGTACAGTGATCTTATGCTGGCTTTAATTAATTAGTGTATTGTTATTTCAATTTGATTTTAGGCAAACATGTGAATACCAAACCACCTGACAATCACAAAATCTGTCAGACGTGAGCAAGCCTGACTAGCACTTCCAGGTTTTGGTGAAGACATAGCTATGTATGAGGGTGAACAAAAATAGAGGAAATGTGACCCTGCCCCTTCAGCACCTGTGGTCTTTCCAGGTGTTTATTTTCTTTGCACTTTAGAGCACTTTGTTCATGGAAATACAAGTTTGGGATCTTGGGCTTTTTCAGTTTCCCATTGATCCTCAGATGTCATTTAGTGCTCCCATTTAGGACGATCAATAAATGACATGGTGTGTCAGGCTTGCTTAAAGAAGTATGGATTCTCATGAGAGCAGGATCTGTTGTCTCAGGTTTGTCATTAGTCCAGATTTGCTATTCTAGAAGCCAGCAAATGGGCTTTAAAAAACATTAATATAACACAAGTAGATATTAAGGAAAACAAAGAACACTTTTTAGTTCTATGAGAAAATACACAATTTTATAACAAAATGATTAGAGAATAATGGTTAGTATACTATGTGTTAAAAAATACTATGTTTTATGATCTTAAAGGAATGACCAAAATGCTCAAAGTACAAATTATAAACTAAAGAAGATTCTCTTACAAAGAAGAAAGAAACAAAAGCACAATGAACAAAAAGAACCTAGTAATATAAATGAAACCAATTAGCATATATCTTCAAATATTTTTGAAACAGTGGAATAGATAATTTGTCTAGGTGGTCTGTCAGTAGTGAACAGAGTTTCTATCAGAGTCCCCACCTTGTGTAGTCGCAATGCTGCAGCGGCCTCTGGAGTTGAGACCCCCAGCGTCTTTTAGAGAGAGAATTTCAGCAGGTTGCAAGTTCCCTAAGACACTATGACTTGACTTAGAGGCTTTGGAGAGAGAAATTCAATCATCGTTATAAAATGCTGGTCTGTCACTTAGCATATGGGATTTCACCCTTCCTAATGTCATTTTTATATGAGATATAGTGACCTCCGAGGGAAGCCTGTGCATATCATTCACTGAGAAGAGGAGTTTTTGATGTCAGGCTCCGGTAACACTGGTGGAGTCTTCAGCTTCCTCCTCAGGCCTTAAACAGAACACAGCTTCACCTTCAAGGGAGCAGAACGAGGCAGGGAGGGAGGAGGGAGCTCCATTTCTCCATACTCCCCTGAATACTTAGTGATTGGCTGGCCGGTTCTCTCTGAGGTGGGTGTTCCTCAGTGTAAAGCCCGACTCCAAAGACCTCTGAGAGGCAATCCTGTGGCCTGCGGCACAGTTTCCCCTGAGTGTCAGAGTCTATGTAGCTGTTGTGTTGAATGTCTTCGAGCCAAGGCAGTCTACAAACTTTCTGGTTGTTTTACCAATAAGCTTTGAAATGTTTCTAGTATATTTGTAATCAACGATAAACATTTCAGTTTTCATTTGTTTTGAACAGCACTCCAAGGTAGTTTAAATTAGGGCATTCCGTTTATAAGGTGTATTGAATGTATATGTCACATAGCTTCTCAGTTACTCCAAATCAAGAGTTGGAAAATAAACAACTCAGGAGCCAAACTATTAGTGTGCATGTAAAGGCTGTATCGGAAAGGAGAGCATTATCTTTTGACAAGGAATAGATGGCCGTTGCTTCACTCTGTGTACTTCAGAGTATTCATCTTGATGCCCGTTATTGGAAAACAGTACCCTCCCAAGGTTAAGAGAGCTGTTATCCATGTAAATGATCTGGACAGGCAAGTTGGGTAGGGCTGTAAATGCTATGGGTTCACACAGCAGACCTCCCATTATCCATTGTAGGGGAAGCAGCCGCCAGTTGATACTGGGGGTTGTACATATCATCACTGTTAAACTTACTAAGTTTGTGCATATATTTGCGCCTGTGCCAGTAAAAATGGGTGCTGCTTATTAGAGACTATGCCAGGTGCTGCCTGCTAACGGGGGAACTGATCTTGTCCCCTTGGGTTTCCAGAGAGGTTGGTCTGAGAGAATGAACCAGGTGCTGGGATAGAGACAGGTGACCTAACAGGCATGGGTTATCCCAGTGCATGGGAGTTTGTAGGCAACTGGAATGTGAAGACCTGCAGAGACAGGGCCAGCTGTGAAATTTGTAGAGCCCAGTATAAATTGTAGAATCCCTGTTAAAAATTATTAGGAATCTCAAGGTGATGGGAACAGAATATTATGCCAAGCATGGGGTCCGCTGGGTGATGGCTAAGGCCCCCATGGGACAGGCTGACTTCCTTTTGACTCTCTGCTTTTCCTTCCAAGTAACATCCTTTCAGCCTCATTCAGTGTAGGAAGCTTCCCTTGCATCATCTCCGGTGAAATGCTGTGTAATTGCAGGTCGAGGTCTTGGAACATTTTCAGAAATGCACATCTTTAGAGATGCTTTGTTGTTAAAGGGAAGAGCACTAGTCTAGGAGCTCTTTGCATCTTTTCTGTGTGCATTTCCTGAGTGGCCTTGGGGAAATCACTCAGTCTAATAATAAAAGTAGGTAGTATTCCCTCAGTGCCCGTATTCCAGGGATTGAGATAGGCAGTCAACCTAAAATTCTCTCAACACCTTAATGGGGCAGGGACTGCTATTCACCCCATTTTACAGCTTTAGAAGCTGGGGCTTGCAGAAGTTAAGCAGCATCCCCAAGGTCACCGAGCTGGGCTTCTGAAGTCTTCACACCTGGCCCCAGTGCCACACATTCTCACTTTTATGTGATCTGTTTTGGCCTCAGTTTGACTTTGAAAAAGAAAAAAAAAAGTGAATATAGTACTTGTGTTTCTTTACCTTAGAAGTGTTTGGGAGGACGAAATAATGTCTGGGAAATTGCTTCAGAGACAAGTTATAGCTAAGAAGACAGTCTTGGAGCCAGATGGACTTGGATTTGAGTTGCTAACCTGTCATTTCTTAGCTGGTAACTTCGTTATATAACACATCTGGATCTGCACCTTGAAATGGAATAGGAGGCCATTAGTGTCGAGGTGAGGATTCAGTGAAATAAAATACACAAAGCACTCAGCACAGTGCCTGGCACACCAGAGGCTCCTGCCATTGAGTTGCATCTGTTTCACCTTACAATACTAGCCCTTCAGATAACCTCCGCTGAGCATCTGCAGGGCCTGGCGCCACGCGCACCTGTGGACCCAGCCAGTGAGCAAGTGCGTGCCTGAGGGTGGGTCCGGTGTAGGCAGGTAGGGTGGTGATCTCTGCCTGTTCCGGTGGGGAACGAAGTCGCTTAGTGCAGAAGGGCCACAGCATCCGTAGTCTGTCGGGATTGTGTGTGCTCACTGTGAGCTCAGCCCCTTTCTTCCTGAGGGCAGCTGAGGAACCAGGGTGACTGACTTCCTCCCTTCTCCTGCTGTCTGGTTGTGGGTCCAGCTGAGGAAGTGGCTGCATCTGCCCCACAGCCTTGAGAAAGGCCTGTAAGCTGCAGGAGAGTCTACGGCTTCCCGCCATTTGCCTTGTTGTGGAGCGTGTGCAGAAGCCACTGCAGACTGCCTCCTTCAGTGTCCTCTGGGACAGCACGCCTGGCATTTGCTCCCGTGGAAGTACCTCCTGCTTGGCCTGGGACAGCTCAAGGCTTCTCCCGGGGCCTTCTTGGGGAGCGGTCCTGGAGGCTGATAGGAGGATGAGGCACTTCCCTGGGCCTTGTGATGTTTTTCCTCAGTCAGGGGGCAGGCAGGTGAATCTGCAAGTGGGAGGCCATCTGCCACCACCACAGGAGGCATCGAAGGGCAGCATGTGTCTCTTGGCTCTTCCCACTGGACCTGTGCTCCTGCCCATAGCCTCCTTGGCAGCTGTGTCGTGTTTCAGCCTTGAGCATCTGCAGTCCTGTGCTCATCTCCTTGAAGAAGTTGAATGAATGAAACTTACCACTTCTCGTGTAAACATGAAACATGGGGGTGGGTTTTTGCTGCCGCTGTTATACATAAAGCTAAGAATATTACCAGCCCCATAAGCTGGCAAAGAGTCAGGGAGGAGAGTATATCTGCTCAGGCTTTGGTGGGTCCATGTAGACCAGTAGTCCAAAGACTAATAATGTATTTACCTGAATGTTACAGAACTATGGAGTCTGACTGTGCCAGGGGCTTCGCAAGTCCCCCAGGTTGTAACCAGCTCAGGGAAACAAGGAAGTCTGGAGTGTTTTCTGTGAGCTAAGCATTCTCTGTATGGAGCTAACTGATGTATGGCCTCCTATCTGGTCCTTCTGTCCACTTAGAGGTGGCCTCTGTAAGCTGCCACGCAAGTTGGGCTTGAGGCTCAGGGAAGTGGAACAGCTCTCTACTTGGGGCTGAGACTCAAACTCAGGTCTGTTTTGGCCCTTAAGCCTGTGACTTCTCAATGGCACATGCTGCCAGTGAGGCCCAGACCACTGGATCATGGCTGGAGCTGCTTCTGCAGGACCCAGAGGGTATGGACAGGGCTGAGTGGGCTGGGATACCAGTGCCCTTGCTGCTTTCTTTCCCTTGGAAGTTTTGTCTTCAGGAGGGATTTGAAGGTGTGTTCTCCTTTGCAGCAAAGACCAGCCTTGTGTGTGGTTGGGTCCGTGTGAGCTTAAGTACAACTTCCTCCCCTGCCTGTTTGGACTTGTGTCTCCTGTGGGTACAGATACCTCCTGACAGGGAGTGGGATGGCTGACGGACCAGCCCCTTGGTGGGCAGGGGAAGGGTGGTGCCAGGCAGCCTCCACCACTGTCCTCAGCCCGGACAGTGGAGCTGTCAGGGAAGAGAGTGACCTTGTGCAATTCCTCACCAGGATCTGATCTCAGCTATAACTTTAAGACTCAACTCTTCTTCAGAAACCAGAAGGCCCCCACCCCAACTGTGTTTTACCTTGAAAAGTAAAACCTGCTGTTCATGTGTTTGCTCACTAAGTATATTAAGTGTGTGTTTCTACGAGTAATGACTTACCTTCCTGGACTTTGGTGTGTGTTCAAATGGAATGAAAGGAATAATTTTGGCCTGGAGAATCCTGAAATCTAGACACTCCATGCTCTAAACTCATGATCCTGAATTTCCTTCTTCATTTTCTGACAGTTGCTAACTCTCATCTCCCAGGAGGGAACCGGAGTATCTGGTTTTAGAAGGATCTAGGTTTCTATTACATCGAGCCATGCCTAGCTGAAAAGTGATTTTTTAAAAAGTGCACTTGCTGTGGGGTTGATTTCTGCCTTGCTACTCACTGACTTTACCTCCCTGGGTTTTGATTTTCTCATCATAAAATAGAACAAATGATACAGGCAACTGTGTCCCAGGGCTTTGGGGAAGATTAAATGATAAAACACCTACGTGGCTGTTTAGAATAATTTGTGGGGCATGGGAAGCTCTCTGGCCGCTCTCCCATTGATACTGTTTGGCTTCATTCTGAGTGAAGAGGAGAGAGACTTGGAATATTTGTTACTTTGATCCCATGATGAATTCATACAATTAAAGCAACATATGTTGTGCACATATGTGACAGGGGTTCAGTGACAAAGAAAAGCATTTATTGTGTCCCCAGGGAGTTTCTTTTTCTTTCCCAAATCCTCCTAATCTTGTCCCTTGCACAGTGAAGGTGAGCAGTGTGGGATTAAAGTTTGTTCTTGCTGAAACATTGTACAATAATTTACAAGCAAGGGGAAAGTCAGAAATGCCGGGGAAGGCTTTTAGTTCTTTGTATCTGTACTGTCCATGATGCCGTTTCCTTTGTACTTTGTTGAGGCAGAGGTGGAAAAATATTGTTAAAAGAACAATAGACGTAGGAGGCAGTAAAGCTGTTGGATGTAGGTAGTTTTCGGCCTCGAGTTATAACAGACAGCTTTACTCTCAGCCTCCTGCCGGTTCCCATTATTAGTGAAATGTCTATTAGCTCAATATGATCACATCATGTACAAACAACTCAACGGGCATAGACTTTTGCCCCACAGACATAAATGATAGTCATTTGGCTTCTGGGATGGTAATGCTGAAGTTTGAATATTTTCCTTCTCTGCTTTGGCCTAGGCCTCCGTGGGACTCTGCTGTCATTTGCTTTACAGTATAGAATTTGCACGCTGGCTCAGACAGCAGACTTGAAGCAAATCGCTAACAGGCAGTAGTTGAAGAGCCTTTGATTTGGGGTGTGTATGTATGCGTGAATGTTTACAGACATTTGTTATTTTCATTTCTTAAAAAAATACTTGTAACTAATTTAAAAATCTCAGGGTCTGTGCCCAAGTTCAAGTATTTCAGAATAATAGGAGTCACCAAGTCAGCCTGAAATAAAATATAATCCTCTCAGGAGAGGGTTCACAGCTTGCTAATCTTTTAGAAAACACAAACACACACACACACATGACACAATTCCCAGAGCAGAAATTTCAAAATTATGGAGCCATGGTTGGATTTTCTACCCGAATAGCAAGATTTTCAGTTTTTGCTAGAAACAAATGCCTTAAGACTGATAGGAAATATAGAGAGACTTAGAAATCAGAGGATTGACTTTAAAAAATCTTGTAAGACAGGCGGTTGGTCTTGGGGAGGCAGACCTGTGTAGGGTCCAGCGTCGAAATATGAGTGGGGCTGATGGTGTTGAGTCTAAATGCTGTTACTGCCGAGTCGAATGACCCGGGCAGGTCAGCTGCTGAGCCCTAGTGTTCTTATCCGTCAGATGGACTTAGTGGTACTAACTTCTAGGGTGGAGTTGAGAGACCCAGACGAGAGAATGCATATAGGATGCTTGGCGTAGCACTTACTTTTTCTGTCTTTAGGCACAGTTGGAAGGAACTGTTTGGAAAAGATGGACTGCTGTCCTATTGTTATTATTATGACCTGCAAGTTATTGCTTCCATAATCCTGGAAGTGTTGCTGCTAAAGATAGGAGTTTGCTTGGGGCACAGTTAACACCAGGCCATTGGAGGCTTTGTTCGGAGCCCTCATCAAGTTGCCCACAACTGGGCCCTATCAGGGCTTTTTAGAAAATAATGATAACCATGATGCAGGTACTTTATTTGTACTTTGTGCCTCGTGCTTTATTAATTTCAACACAACCCCCTTGAGGCCTTTTATCACCTCCATTTCAGAGGTGCAGAAGCTGAGGCAGAGGATTTCACTCTGCCTGAAGCTCCAGGTGGCAAAGTCTCAGACCTGGGTAGTTTGAATCCCAGTGCAGGTGCCTAGGGTGGGGTGGGTCAGAGCTTTTGTATGTTAGTGACTTATCAGGGCATTTGATGGAAACTTCTTCCGACCTTTAGTATTTTCTCAGTGAAGTTCTTCATCTTGTTGCTTGGGTGTATTGTCATTTGCTTGCACAATACAGAATTTAAAAGGAGCAAGAGCTAGAAGGAGAGGAGGCCCTGGAAGCTGTCTAGATTTCCGCAGGTCTTCTTTTCCTCTTAATAAACTGATGTTGCTTGTCTTTTCATTCCCTTTGAGGATAGCCCACCCCTCCTCAGATCTGACTCCCGAGAAGTCTTTCTGAGAGTCTTTGTGTATCTCCTGTGAAGGTAATGGGTGATAGTAGGAAAGAGCCAGCTTGGGCTCTGATGCCCAGGGACCTGGTAGATCTGGCCTTGAGGTTTAGTCGAACCCTTCCTAGCTTCATGTTGGGTCCTCAGGTTTCTTGCCTGTAAGAGTCATTGTAGGATTAGGTACCGAGGCATGTCCAGTGCAGAACTGGATGCCTGGGAGGAGTCCTGTCAACTTTGGCTCCTTGGTTAGTGTTTTTCCCACTGTCTGTCTGTCTTTCCTACCTGTGTGTTGATGCTTATTTTTTCGGCCCAGTTAACAGTGCCTTGGAGACCACAGCCCTTTGATGCCCCCTAAGACCAGTTTCATTTTTCGTGGAATGAGTTGGGCAGGTACTTCTGTGCCCTGGCAGGTCTGCAGAGAGCGCTGTACTGTGGACCCCTTATCTCCTGTGTGGTGGTGGTGGGGAGGGTGAGCAGGAGGATGGATGATAAGCTAGATTGGCAAATCCCCCAGGGCAGGCTTGCTCTTTCTTATGGGGAGGGTCCCCATTGGCTCTTGGCACAGCACTGTCTGGAGGGTGGGC
Source organism: Heterocephalus glaber (assembly GCF_000247695.1). Next base: position 3,067,586 of record NW_004624822.1, on the reverse strand, counting down.
TTCAGGGTTTGCTTATGGCATATGTGAATGTACAGATAAACAAAAGAGGGAATAGCTGCCCCGCCTTTTCCTTGTCCTGGCAAGCTGGTGATGCAAATAACAGTGCTGTGGGTGCAGGCAAAGAATGAAATCCTTCCACCCCTTCCCCATTTACTCTGGGTTTTAGGATCCTAAATATCAAGCCATGGATGCTGCAGAAACTGGGGGCTGCCTTCTAGCTAGGGCGACCCAGCCCTGAAGCCCCGCAGGCAGGTCCCTCACCTGAAGTGCATCAGAGCCAGCAGAGCCAGGGAATCCTCCCCTTTCTCCGATAGGTGACACCCTCCTGCCCCTGGGGAGCTCCTTGAAACACACGAATCTCCTTTGGAAGCATCCAGTCTGGCTGAGGGGTGCTGACGTCGTCTCTGCAGCACCAGGCCGAGCAGCTGCCCAGGGAGCACCTCAGTGCCGGGCGGGTGCACGAGGAGCACCAGGCGAGACTGATGGAGCCGCTGCAGCCGCCACCGTCAACCTGGGGGAGTCGACTCAGCAATGCAGTTAGGAAGCTGCTGCAGCTAATTCCATAACGCGCCAGAACACCACATTGGTCGCGACATCAGAGGGAAACGTGAATTTTGATTTCCGTCCCTCTCACCTTCACAGGGGCGAACTCCACCTGGCGCTCTCTGAGGCCCTGCTTGCTTCAGGTTGCGTATGTGCGTGGTGTAGGCTGAGTGTGATTTCACCTTCTCGGTGAGGGTTCCCTTTGTCTGTGTGTCTGGCTGCTGTTTGCATCACTGGGACTGGATGTCAGAGTCCGTGCCTTGCGGGCTGACTGGGCTGCATCCCCTTCCGCACTGCACACACCTGCAGCGGGCACTGGATGCTCCTGGGCGAGCTCATGGCCGTGCTGCCCTGCCCAGGCTGCTCCAGTGCCTTTATGCCGAGAGGCCCTGAAGCAAGTTTGGGCTGTTTTTATTGGCGTTTGCATCCTGCAGTTGCAGTTGTCTGTTTCCTTCCCCAGAACCAGCCCATGCACTAGGCACAGCCCCTCTGAGAGGAGGCTGAACAGCTGGCTGAGAAGGGAGAATTAAATTATATGGATTTAATGGGGGGTGGTTTGGCCAAGAGATATTTTGCTCCCGCTTCTGCCTCTCCCAAGTATTGGGAGCTGATGGAGTATTTTGTCTGAGGATTTTGGAGGAATCCTGCGTCCAGCTCTTCTTGGATACACGACTCCTCTTGGAGGTGGTGATTTCTGCACAGCAGAGCATCCATTCGGCCTCACCCTCACAGTGACTAGGATCTGAGGCTCACCTTCCGCCTTCCTGCCGAGCCTGAGCTGCGCATTGAGGAGGGAATGAGGACTGGAGTCGGCAGATGTTGGGAACCAGCACCTCCAGCTGGAAGATTCAGTGACAGGCCCTGGACGGATCTCAAAGGGAATCAGGACTATAGTAGTTTGGAGCACTGGCTTCTGATTCTCAGCCCTGGGCCTTTGCCCATGTATCAGGGCATTGAGCCCACAGAAGGAAGGAAGGGTTCCACATGCCACAGTGGGCTTCTTGGATGACAGAGAGGCCCGAGCCCAGTGATCTGTCTGCTCCCTTTCCCATGGGGCCTCCCACAGCTGTACTTGGCTCCACTGGAAACCTGCTTTATTTGCCTTTGCAAAAGGATGTGTTTGCAACCTCTCCTACAGTAAACCACATCGAAGCCTAAATTTCACCTAGTAGGAATGTTCTCCCAATGTATCTGTCTCTAACAGCCCAAATATTTTGACAAATGGGTCACTGAAGAATGCTTCTCTTATTAACACTCTCTATATAAGTCAAGCGGGTACAGGAGACAGCACAATTAGTCAACTGTTTATTCAGTACTGATGACCCACCTGGAAACCTGAGGCCCTCAGTGTTCTCATTTCTCACAATAGAAGTTCAAATGATCCAACATTTCATTTGGGATAGATACCATGGTTTGCAAAAATCTGTAGCTGTCTTAACAGACTCATAGGAATACATTTGATTTTGGCCAAATGTGGGAAATGTTTTCTTCCTTGCTTCCTTGTTGCTTCAGCAAGCATCCACTGAATACCCAATGAGGCATGCAGAGCTGTGTTGGGTGCCAAAGTCCCTTTGCTGCCACGGCTACCTTTTGCATCCTCAGCCGGAGTGCTTTAATGACATTGCTCTATTCACAGTCTTCAAATGTGTCCAGCTGTGTCACCCCTCTGTGCCTTTGACAGTGCCCCTCACACCATCCTGGTGACCCTGCTGTCCTCGTCTGGCTGCTGAATGCCAGTTCTACATGTGTCTGATTTTGTCACCTGGGGATCTCGTTAAAAATGTGCTATTTGAAGGTCCAACCCCAAGAGGTTCTGACTCAGCAAGCTTGGCCCAGCACCTCAGAATCTGTACACTAACAAACATCTCTGGTGACTAATTTGGTGGCCTGTGGACCATGATTAGAGAAATGCTCTTGTCCATTTCACCCCTGGGAAGGCTTCCGGGTTCCCCTAAAGAGGCTCCCCCATTCCCTCCCTTCCCCTCTAGCTGTACACATCTCCTCACGTGGTTTGGTCACATATCTGTGCGTATAAAGCGTGTTGTCCTGGATCAGAGGCTGTGGCACCTCTGTCCCAGAACCAGGGCGGAAGCCTGAGCTGGCACTGGGTCTGGTCTTCCTTAGTGTGGATGGTACAGAGGTACGCTTTCTCTGCAGTAGCAACAAGGGCTTGGAACAGGGCCAACATTTCATCTTTTAAAGCAGAAGGTACCCAGGTGCATGTCTGATTGTTGAAGCAGTTTATTTAGAAATCACTGAGCACAGGTGAAGTAGCCACTCTCCAATTTGTGAGATGGAGAGAAATTTGTTGCCCTATCGCCAGTGGCATTTTCCCTTACCACGTAGGTTATGGGGACCTGTGATTTCCAGGGTTCTAACAGAAAATTGTTTGGTGAGCATCAGGGTAAGAGGTGGCATCTGCTTCCCATAAAAAGCATCTCCTAATCTCCCTGGAACAAGAGTTGCTCCCCTGGGGCCTGTTGGGCACAAAACTCGACTTTTTTCTAAGCCAATGCCTTTTGAACTCTTTTGACTGTAGCTCACAGTAAGAAATACACGTTTCACTGCAACTTATTACACATAACCTCACAGGCAAAACATGTTTCAAAAAACATTACTTAGCCTTATTCTCTGCAATGCAAAGTGGTATTTTCTACTGAATTCTGTTTATTCTATTTGACTTGATTCTGTTCATCTACTCTTACTGTATTTTGTTCTCTTTTGTTCATTTTTGAAAGCTGGCTCTTACCAATAAATTGATTTCACAACCTAATAAATGTGTTAAAAAACAACAGTGCTCTAAATGTTACCAGGGTAAGTTATAGGCTAGTTTAGTTTTATTCTGAGAAGTGCAGCATTGATCTTTGGCACTAAAGCTGGGTTTTCTCCAGTAATAATGATGTGTGGTGACAGCCAAAGTTACCAGCCAGCCATAGCACTAAGTTCTCGGTATGCATTTCATTTCACCTTCCCAATAGTCCTACAGGATAGCACCATTTTCTGAAGGAGACTTAAGTTCAGGGAGGTTATGTGACTTACCCAAGATCATATAGCTAATAAATGTTAGCTTTGATTCTTGAACCCAAAGCTGTCTGAAGAGTGAAGCTTATACAGATGGTCCCCAATGTACCATGGTTCAAATCATAATTTTTCAACTTTATGTTGGTATGAAAGCATTACTCATTCAATGGAAGTGGTACTCCAAAGTTTGAATTTTGATTTTTTTTCCTGGTCTAGGGTACTCTGTTTAAATGCTGGGCGGCAGCAATGAGCTGCAGAGCTGAGTCTGTTAGGTGTGTTAAATGCTTTCAACTTACAATGAGTATATTGGGGGTGATCCCATCATAAGAGTACATCTGTACCCTTAACTTTCTTGAATTTGCCTCTCTGCTGTGCTAGTGGTTGCCTTAGTTGTCTTGAAGTTATACTCAAGGTCTCTACGATATGGAAGGCCCAGTTTGAAGGAGTATAAGGAAGCTATGACAGGAAGCAATGGGGATCCCAAACATGTGAGAGGAAGGGAGAATTGAAGACGGAAGTTGGGGAGCCCAGGCTAAACAGGGATCTGAAAATCTGATATTTTGCTTAGCACTTCCAGAATTTACGAAGTGTTTTTAACATCTATATTATGTTGGCTTCCTCTTTCCTCTTCCCTGGATCGCTCACTGCATCTGGTATTTGTTATTATATCAGCTGAGAAATTATTTGTCTTCATATCTCTTCTGACCAGCAGTCATCTCTCTAAGGGCGGGAACCATGCCTTGTCTTTCCTAGCAGTCCAAAACCTGGCCTGAGGGATGGCTCATGGTGAATAATCAGGAGTTGAAGAGACCCTTTCAGTTAATCTTCATAATAGCCCATGAGTTGTATTCCATCTTTATGTTGCATTCGAGGAAACTGGGCCCAAGATCATGCAGCGAGTGACAGAAGAACCTCTGGGAGGACTATCAATTCCAGATGTGACTATTACATTCTTGTTTGTTGGGTTTTTGCTTTCTAAAGATTAACTGTGTTATCATCTACCTCTTCCTGAGAGTTTACCATCTTGCCATTTGGATCTGGGTTTTTAAAATTTGATATCCTTTGCTTCTTTGGCGGGGGCGCGGTTCACGATGTGGTTAGATCAGAGTCCCCATGTTGGTGGGCCATGGCCTAGGGGTGTGAGCCTTAGGCAGTTCCATGCTTCTCCCTGGGCCTACATGACAGAGAGAGAGAGAGTGAGAGAGAGAGAGAGACAGACAGACAGACACTCCAAAGGACAGCAGATCTGACTTCATTTCCCAGTATGCTCAGCATGAGGTGGTTGGTTCTGGCTCTTCCTTTTCATTTTCTCCCAGTATCTATTCCTCCTACCACTGGGTTTTCCCATACCAGGCATCTGCGGAGCGGAGGGAGGGATGGAGATGCTGCTGACTCTGCCTTGCTTTGCAGTCTAGCAGAGCCAGCCAACTCACACCCGGAGCAGTCCTCCTACAAGGAGGACTGAACTGAATATCCAAGAGGGGATTAAGACAGCGTCAGTATCAGAGGAGGTAGAAGTGATGTCTCACTTTGGAAATTCTCTATATTTTTGCTAACAGTTTTTTCCAGGAGTCCATGTACTATAGCCTTTTTCTTAGAGTTGTGTATGAGAATGCAATCATCTTTGACTATAAAAGACAAAATTAAAAAGGGACTAAAATATTTGACATATTATGAAGTTCTGTGAAATTTTAGACAGTGAGTAAATTGGTATTTATATAACCTGGTATATTCATTTCCCCTGATTGACCCTCCCTTGAATGTTGACTTAATAGCATGCTTGACTAAATGACATTAATTGCTTTAAACTGCCAAATTTTTAAAAAGCCAGTACTTATTCAACAAGTGTGCTGTGTTCGCAGCTGAGGCTGGAGCCAGGGAAGGCGAGCTGAGGTCTCTCCGGGAATGGCAGGCTGAGGAATAACATGAGCAGCTCAGGAGAGAGGACACACACACACCAGGAACACTGGCTGCTCGGGCGAGGCATGAACAGTGAGCTTCCGGCTGACCCTTGGGGACTGGAAGCCGGCATGGGCACAGGGCCTGGCTCGGTCTGTGAGTAGTATATGACCTTGAGCAGATCGTCAGCTCCTCTTTTTCCTCTTTTCCTTTTTAAAATGGTCCCCGTTTCATCAGACTGTTGTGAAGATTGAATTAGATTATGAGTATGAAATTTAGCTCAGTGTCTGGCAGTCATAGGAATTCAATAAATGGCAGCAATCGCTTTAATCCTTACTATCTTTGAGTCCTACGCCCACCCTCCGAGGTCAGTGGTATTATCGCTCTCTGGAGAAGGACTCGACTGGATTGTTCAATGCTCTATTTTTGGCTTCTGTGACAGTCTCCTCCAGTAAATATTTGTGGAATAAACGAAGGAGTGTGGAGAATGAATGAACTTCACAGGCTGAGAAAACAGGCTGAGAGGGGTCAGTGAGATTGTAAGAGAGGACAGAGCTTCACACCAGGTCTGGCCTGTCCTCAGCCATGACCATCAGCTGGGGGCGCTCGTTACCCAACTTGCTGGCGAAGCTCTGTGTGTTGTGATCTGCGGGTGAAATGTGTGACTGTGTGTGGCTGTGTGTACATGGGAGGATGTATCGTGTCTGAGGCAGCCTCATGGTCATTGAGAAAATTTGGTCAATTTTCATTCTTGGGTGAAATTCTACACTAGAAACCCTTTTCTCTTTGGGAAGAAAAAAACCTCCCTAAAAACCCTTATATTCTGAACTCACTAAAATGTGCCTCTAGGAAACTGAAACAGCTCATACCCACCAAAGCCCAATCTGAGGTCCTTTTTCTAGGACGATCAGGGGAAGTTTTTCCCATAGAGCCGCATGGGTGTGTTTCATTGTTCTCTTGGGCACCGAGTAGTGATGTAAGCCTGCCCAGCAGCTCTTCGAAGACCCTCCCGCTCCCCTTGCCATGGGCTGTGGGGCCGCACTGTTGATCCTGTCTCTCAGATCCTGTTTGGTAGGCAAGACTCGGTACGGGAGGAGGAGGATGGGCTGGGGTTGAGTATGAAGAGGAGCCTGTCCTGTTCTTTTTAAAAGTCCTTGAATTCAGTCCTTGAATAGTGCAGTATCAATTTGAGAGATGATGGCCATTAGTCCTTTGCTTCTTGTGTAGCAGCTTTATTCCAGAATGTCAAAGTATATCAGTAACGCTTTCTTTCTTTCTCCATTTCTCCATTTCACATGTAGGGAGAATGTACCGGGTATCTTGAGAGAACTTTGCCACCTAGGACCCTGGTTGACAGGCTAGATAGTCTGAGCTTGATGGCTTCATTCCTTCATTCAAAACACATTTTTTCACCCTGATACTTTGCCCTAGCTATTATGCTGGCTCTTGGGTTGTAGGGACAAGCAAAATAAGGTGTAGCCTACAGCCTCATGGAGACTACAATCTAGTGCAGGACCCAGAGTGTGTGCAAGACTCCCTGGGGTGCCATGAAGGAATGCTGACAGCTAATGACCCGAAGACCTGCTCTGGCCTAGAGTCAGAGGTGGCTTTGCCAACAGTATGGGCTTCCCTAAGACCGAGAGATGGTAGGAAATAATATGGCGGACAGGTGAATGAAGCTCCCCTGGGCCATTTGTGAGGCTTCCTTGCCAGCCCTGGGCCATCCTCATGCTCAGTGCTGCACTCAGGCTAGGGCTTCAGCTCCTTGCATGAGTTCTGGGTCCTACAACTCCTCCTGCAGTTTGTTCTTGGCCTTTACTTCTCTTCTTCCTACTTCTCCAACCTCCCGACTTGGTAGATTCTCAGTCTGCCCACCCTATTCCTGAGCTCAGCCTCTAAGTTCCGACTGTGTCAGGCCCCTGTGCTAGATTCTCAGTTGGTGCTGCCTTTTCCGGAAGTCTTTGCCTCCTCTGCCGCACTTGTGGTCACTGTAGTTTCTCATCACCGTTGGACTATGTTGAGGCCCTCCTTCCCTCAGCTCCAAGAGCTTCCTGATGTCCTTCTCTCTTAATCTGTGTCTCCCTTGTGGTTCCCTAGGGCAAAGCTTGATGATGATGATGATGATTACATGCTACTACTTCTTGACTGTTAACCACGAGTCAGTATTCAAAATACCTCTCCACAGCCACTCATGTAACTCTCACTACAGCCCCGTGAGCACCACGCTCTTCCTCCCATGCATGAGACTATCAGCCTGAGGCCGAGATCATCCTGGAAGCAGGCACACCTGGGTTCAGACACTGGCTTTACTCCTCCCGAAGTGTGGACATCAGGGAGTTAATTCCCTGAGGCTTACCTTGCTAGAGGAAAAATAATACCAACTTACTGGCATTATTATGGTGATGAAGTGAAATAATACATGTCAAGTGCTTAGTGTGGAATGGAACAGTAAGGGCTTCGTAACGGCAAATGTTATTTTAATTACTTTTAATATTTGTTCCAGGCGGCTTTAGGACGACAGGAATTTGGCTCATCTTAAAAACTACTGTTTATACATATAAAACTTAAAAATATTCTACAGATCAGTTTTATGTTTACACGAGCTACTCTCTGCAGTCCCAGGGTGCCAGGTGTCACCGTAAATATCTGCTTATAAGATTCTTACAGGTTGAGATTTTAGATCGGCTCCTACCCTGAAAGACTGACTTGAAAAAGATAGACCATGATTGCATCGTTGGCTGGGGGAGAGTAAGCTGGCTCCGGAAAGCTCCCAAATGCAGTCATTTTAGCAGTCAAATAAATTAAGGGTAACAGTAATAATAGGAATTAACAACAGCTAATTAAAATTAGGTAAGTTGCCAATTATGCAGTGGTATCTAAACTGCAGACTAAAAGGAGATATTTGCAGATGTGAACTTGAGCTGTACACAGCGTCTGAGGACCGGCTGTTACATTTTGATAATAAAGCACCCCGATGCTTGTAATACATGGGCTTTTGGAGCCTAATGGATGCTAAAGTAGAAACTGTTTCCTGATTGCTTGAAAACAGGGCACTCTAGACACTGTGGAGAATTGTGTTTTCTTTTTGTAAGGCAAGTTTCCTTTTCAGTCATTTAGTATTGCTAGAGTGTCATGAGGAAGAGCAATTCTAGGTTCTTTCTGAATGCCTGGGTGGTTGGAAATAGCAGAGCCCAGTGCTGCCCTGCTGTCCCCATGTCCCTAGGGCCATGGAGCCGGAGGCGAGGCTCTGGGCTCAGAGATGACTCACAGGCAGGGCTGGCAGTAGCTGTCCTCGTCCTCACTGTCTTGTGCGGGCACACCACCCAGTAAGGGCACCGACCAGCTGTGTGAGACAGAAAGTGGACTCTTCTGCTTTCTGCTTTCAATGATGGAAGATGATCCACCTTTGTCTTTTAATATGCCGATTGTTATGTCTCTTCTCTCCTTCCTGCTGGATGTTGGAGCTTACCATTTTAAGCTCCATGTCTCTTACTGTCTCATTTTTTCTTTCTGCATTATATTTTGAGTGATTTCATCGATTTGTGTTCATTTTCACTCTTTCTTCAGCTTGGTCTAATCTCATTAACTTATTTCCATTTTATAAAATCTCAGTATTTTTCATTTCTAGAGATTCTGTTATTGTTGTTATTGTTTAAATTGGAGTTTTTCTTTCTCCTGGTCCTTGGTTCAGGATGAGACCGCCATCTACTCTGCACTGGTCCTGGGTATAACGAGCTGCGGATGTTGGCTTACTTTTTTCTGTCTGTGTCCTCCACCGCACTTCAGGTGACCTTGGCCTCTAGTTTCCAGGCACAAGGCCAGGTGCAGAGACCAGCCGGGCGCATCCAGGGCTTGTGGGGATGAAGGTCTCGAGGGATGAGGCTGCTTCCTTCCTGACTGCCTGGGGCAAGAGGCTCGGCTGCTGGGGAGCAGTTACATTGCCCCAGTCCTGCTCCCAGCCCAGTGGCCCCAGTGACAGGGCAGCAGTACCTGTGACCAAGTCTGGCCCCTTGCTCTGTGGGGAGGAGTGGGAGAACTGGAGATCATGGTGCTTGCTGTTGCTCCCATTCCTCGGGCAGCACAGGTTGTGAGGGTTGGGAGAGTGGCCTAGCACGTCCCTTTTGAGTGAGCTCCATGAGCCAGAAAACCCTCCATGCATCCAGCAGGCCGATGGAAACCACTGTGGATATCGTTTGTCTTCAGGCAAGTCACTGAATCGCCAAGTGTTGGTCCTGCATCTCAAGAAATGAGATGCTGGTTGTATCTGTGTGAAAGGAGGAGGAATTGTCCTGGGGGTGGAGCCCTTCAGATTGCAGCCTTGCTGTGTCACAGGGAATCGTGTGACTGGACCGCTCTGTAGAAGCAGCCCCTAAACACACCCAAGGACACACTCAGCCTGCTTGCCTTTCCTGCAAGCCAGACGGGGCAGGGCCCACCACTTACCAGGCTCGGCCAGTTTTCACACCTACCCTGGATCAAGAAGAGGGAATCCGAGAGCAGGAGAACAGTTGTGCCAACCTTTTCTGGGTTCTGGTTCTCAGTCACCTCCAGGTGACTTAGGGTAGGTACAGTGGTTGCCACAGGTTTTGACTAGTCTCTTGCCACTGATGTTCTGTTACTGTTATGTAGATCTCTCCTCTCTTCTTCTTTTTTTTTTTTTTTTTTTTTTGGTACCGGGGATTGAACTCAGGACCTTGGGCTTGGGAGGCAGGCACTGGAACCACTGAACAGCTGAAAGCTGTTCTCTTTCCTCCTGCTGAGGACAAATTGAGGATCCTGTGGTTTGCTCTGTGGGAGCCCGTTGGAGCAGACCAGAAGCTGGAGGGGAATTCTCTGCAGGGGAATTCTGATGAGGAGTACTGGGGCAGCCTGGCCTGGGGTTCTCCTCTGGCATTTTAGGGGGCTGTAGCTGAGTCTCCCACACCCTGTGTTCCAGATGGGTCAGCTCTCTGTCAGAGTAACATGACTTCTGTTGTTTCATTTAAGCCTCACCACATCCTCTGAGATAGGTGTGCTGCTATTATGCCAGCTTTACGGATGGGAATCTGAGGTGCAAGCAGCTAAGTAACTCACTCAAGGTCCCCTCGTCCAGTGATGGCGAACCTTTTAGAGCTTTCAATGATACAAACAGCCTACTGTGGCACGCGTGCCATAGGTTCGCCACCACTGCAGTCAGTAAGTGACTAGACAGAAGGAAGAGGTGAGTGTGACACAGTAATTAGGAAAATGTCACATGATGTGGGAGCCTATAATCGTTCTCTGCTATGTGGAAGGATCCCTGTTCTACGTATTTAATCTTCCCAGGAGCATAAGGCTATGGAGAACAGGCATGATAATTCCCAGGTAATTCCCATCCTATAGAAGAGCAGAACTGGAGATGGGAGCTGGCCAGCCCAGGTTGCACAGGGACTGAAGCAGGTGTGGGGTTTGTATTCCAGTCTGTCCAACCCCAAAGTGTAACTCAGCCCCTTGCTGTTCTCTGTTGGGTCAGCATGCAAGACCTTTCAAGCCTGGAGGGCTCTGGGCTCCTGCTCTGGCTCCAAAGTAAATCCAGTCTGATTCATTGTGTATCATAGACTGTTTAGGAAAGAGTGTTGCAGGAGGACAAGAATGATGCAGGCCTCCCGGAGGGTGTCCTCCTACCCGTACCTCTCCTGCTAGGGCAGTGGGCACACTCCTCAGTCCCTCACTGTTATGCCTGTATCTAGCTGTCCCCCAAAGCCTCATGTGGAGCTGGCTGGATCTGATCTAGGGTGTATGTGGATTAATGGTGTGTGGATTAGTCCACTAATTGGTCTGTCATAGTTCTGGGTGTTTGCAATGGGAAGCCCCACCCTGGTGTGGGTGACACCACCCAAAAAAAGGCTGTATCCTGGATGGGATAAAAGGGAAAGGGAGACTTGCTGCTGCTGCTGCTTTCTGCTTTCTACCTGCCACACCATGGACTGTTTCTCGTCTGTGATGCCCCTCTGCCCTGCTGCCCTGCATGGGAACCAGCTGACTCTGGATTGAAACCTCTACATACTGTGAAAACTGAAATAAAACTTTCCTTCTTTAACTTTGGGTGTTGGGTGATTTGTCTCAGCAGCGAAAAAGTGACTAAGATACTCATGGAGGAGGTGCTGACAGCTAACAGCTGGGCCATCAGTGTCACTGAGGTCTTCATGATGCCATCTGGCTGTGCACCCAGAAGCCTGCTTGGGGACCTTGGGATGTGCCCCCAAGAGAGTGCACGAGCCCGGGTGTCCCAGCAAAAGACTGGTGGCGTCCTTGGGGCCTTTAAGATGTGTTGTTCCTGCCTGTAACCCTCCCATCTTCCTTGGTCCCAACACCCAGCTGGGCATGGAGCTTTCTCACTCAGAGCCGGGAGCTGGTCCTCTGGGGGCCAGGGAAGCATCTGTGCCTGTGGTCTTTCTGATTTGCCTGTGCCCAGAAAATGCCAGGGGAGACCCAGAGGGATTCTTTGAGGTATTATGTCCAGGGGTCGGTCTCCTGTTTCCACCTGCTCTCTAGCTCTTTCCTGCCTGCCATTCTGCATGTCGTCACAGGGTGGCAGCAAGAGTCAGAGCCGAGGCAGCAGCGTGGCTCTGCCCAGCTGGGCTCTGGGCCCCTCCTGGCGCTCGGGTGGACGACGCAGCCAAGGCCACGGCTGAGGCCCAGCATCGTGTGTGACCTTTTCTTGTCTGTATTATGGATTCAGAGAATAGGGAAATTTCTCCTGTTTGGTGGACAGTGCTAATGATATACATTGATTCTAATGAGCCTCTTCTGCAGCAAGACCCATACGTTCCACAGAGAAATAGTGTACAGCTGCCAAAAAAGATGGAAAACAAATGTCCGAGTAAGAGGTCAGGAAGAGGCTATGGCAATGAATCCCCCATACCCTGTCTCCTGGTTCTTCATTTAGACCATGTGGCTTTGCCCTCTGGGGCTTGGCGTCTCTGTCTGTAAAATGGGTACATCAATTGCATCTGTGTCATAAGGAGGACTGCAAGCATTTAAGGCCATCATCTCTGTATCCAGGAACCTTTAGGTCTTCTGATTATTAAAATAAAAGTATTTGGGGGCCAGGGATTCAGCTGAGTGGTGCTCGCCTGCCTGGCAAGCGCAAGGTCTTGAGTTCAATTCCCGGTACCAAAATAAAATAAAAAATAAAAAACAGTATTTGGTATACTTGGAATTAGCAGAGGAAAGAATTCTGAGAAGGACTTGCTTGGAGAATATCCCAGTCATCTCTGGTGAAAGAGGGATGAAAACAGATCCTTTCTTTCTCCTCTGCTGTTGTCAGTGCTGCCTCATGGTGGCAAGGAGAAGAGGCTTCGGAGGCAAACTGCCTGGATCAGGCTCTGACTTGCCAAAACTCTCCGTGACCTTGGACACGTTATCTAACCTCTCTGTGCCTTTGTTTTCTTTTTTAAAAAAATTAATCATATTGGTACATTTTACGTATACAATATAATGACCTTCATCATTGGGAATTTGCTCCATTGTGTAATTTCTCTTGGTTCTTCTTTTTTCCCCCTTCCCCAGCCCTCCAACCCCTCCATCCCTCCCTATTTACAAAGACTTTGTTTCCATTTTTCCATTTTCTCATATTAACTCCATTCCCTTCTTTCCCCTACCCCTCCCATTTCCCCTTCCCCTTTGCCCCTTTTCTTCCTATTTCACATTATCTATTATACCTTTTAGTCCTTATTTACACTTTCAGTTTCTCACACCAGAGAAACTACTCGGTATTTACACATGTGTGTCCTATTTATTTCACTTAAGAGTATGGCCTCAATGTACATCCATTTAGCTATAAATGTCTCTAGTTTCTCATTTTTTATGGCTGAGTAGTACACCATTTTATTAAAAAACCACATTTTCTTTATCCAGTCTCCAGTTGATGGGCATTTGGGCTGCTTCCAAGTTTTAGCTATTACAAACTGTGCTGCTATGAACATGGGTGCACATATATCACTGTGGTATGATTCTTTTAATTCTTTGGGGAAGATCCCCAGCAGGGGAATAGCTGGGTCACATGGACTTCCAGTCCTAGTTCTTTGAGGTATCTCCATACTGATTTCCACAGTGGTTGCACCAGTCTACACTCCCACCAGCAGTGGAACAGGGTTCCTCTTTCCCCACAGCCCCACCAACATTTGTTATTTGTTGATTTCTTGATAGCAGCCATTCTTTCTGGGGTGAGGTGAATCTTAGCATTGTTTTCATTTGCATCTCTCGAATGACCAGTGATGTTGAACATTTTTTCGTATGTTTATTTGCTGTCTTTACTTCTTGAAGCAATGTCTGTTCATTTCAGATGGCCATTTTTGGAATGGGTCTTTAAATTTGGGAGTTCTGATTTTTTTAAGTTCTTTATAGATTCTAGGTAATAGACCTTTGTCGGAGGAACAGCAGGTGAAAATTTTTTCCCACATTGTGGGTTGTCTCTTCACACTGTTGGTAGATTTCTCTTGCTGTGAAGAAGCTTTTTCGTAAGAAGAGATCCCACTTGTTGATTATTTGTGCTACTTCACAGGCAACTGAGGTTTTGTTCATAAAATCTTTTCCTACACCAATGTCTTCAAGAGTTCTATCTAACCTCTGTAAAGCTGGTTCAGCATTTCTGTTTTAATATTTAGATCTTTAATTCTTTTCGATTTTAGTTAAGTACATGGTGAGAGATACAGTTTTGTCAAGTTGAAACCCAGTTTTTCCAGCACCATTTATTAAAGAGGCTATCTTTCTTCCAGTGAGAGTGTTTGGCTCCTTTGTCGATGATGAGGTGGCTGAGTATGTCTGGAGTTGTTTCTGCATCTTCTAGTCCTTTCCACTGATCCTCGGGTCTGTTTCTTTGACAGTACCATGCTGTTTTTTATCACAGATTTGTAATATAGTTTCAAGTTGGGGTTGTAATACCCCCTGCCATGTCTCTGTTGCCTAAAATTGCTTTTGGAATTCTAGGTCTCTTCTTGTTCCAAAGGTCTGTGAAGTACGCTCCTGGGATTTCAGTTGGGATTGCATTGAATCTATATAGCAGTTTTGGAAGTATGGCCATTTTTACTGTACTGATCCTTCCTACCCAGGAGGAAGGGATGTCTGTCCATTTTCTGATATTGTCTTCAGTCTCTCTTTTCAGAGTACTGTAGTTTTCAAAGAGGATGTCTTTGATTTCTTTTGTTAGGTTGATTCCTAGAAATTTCAGTTTTTTGGATGCTATTGTGAAAGGAATTATTTGCCCTATTTCTGTCTCAGTGAATCTGTTGTTCGTGTAGGGGAAAGCTATTGATTTTTGAGTGTTGACCTTGTATCCAGCTACTTTACTGAATTTGGTTATTAAGTCTAGAAGACTTTTGATGGAGTTCTTGAGGTCTTCTATATAGAGTATCATGTCATCTGCAAATAATGACTTCTTTGTTTCCTATCTTTATTCTTTTTATTTCTTTCTCTTGTCTAATTACCGGGGCTAATGTTTCCAAGACTATATTGAACAGGAGTGGTGATAGTGGACATCCTTGTCTTGTTCCTGATTTTAGTGTGAAAGATTTCAGTTTTTGACCATTTAGTATGATATTGGCTGTTGGTTTTTCATAGATGGCTTTTATCAGATTGAGGTAGAGACCAT